>JAYEVF010000051.1:0-291011 GCA_036346355.1 Rhipidocladum racemiflorum
AAAGCCCAAGATCACCAACTAGACGAACTCTTGAGAGGGTCGTGGGCTATCTTTAGCTGCAGCCATGGAGCGCGATAATCTTCCAATGGCAGAGGTCGTGTGGCCATATAAGCCGGGCCATGACTTGCTGTACACCGTAAAAGATAAATGATCTCACAACCAAGATGCGGTAATTTCTATCAATGGTACATGGAATAAATTCTTTCGCTCAAGGAAGAACAATGTTCCCCATTCAAATAAAAAGAGATAGATTGGCCGTGGGGATCAACTCATATGGTTGGAAATCTCGAGGACTTGTAACTAATTTTACCATCGACGACGCCGCTAACGTGTCGTTCTAATGAGCCAGCCGTGTCAAACTGTAAGCTACTTCCAAAGCTAATCATTGAGTTTACCATATATATGTGTTACCTTCACTCTAGTTCAAGCTGGAAAATGTAATAACCCATCCCCTTTGTATGTAGAATGGAGACACAAACGATGTAGAAATGGAGACTATCTTCTATTAACGGGTTTCATCGATCCATTAATTGTCAATAACGACTATATGTAAAGCCAAACCCAAAAGAAGTTCAAGAATACATTCTCGAAGCTCTTTAATGAAAGCACTACAAATCGCACATACTTTTTGTCCCTTCAAACTTCATGTAATGTATATATACATGTCATCACACAACCTTCTCATTTATCCTTCAAGACATTCATATTATGACTAATTATGCATATATGTTGCAATACATATATATAATAGGTTTCCAACTGATCCTACTTATTATCAACGTCGATAAAAAGTGCTAAGATCATTGTGCAAGACTCAAGAAGAAAACTACAAAGCAAGATTTTCCTTTCAGCTTTGTCATTGATATTCTAAACAGGTAATATTGAGAGATGCCAACCTACATATATTTAAGCATTTCGAATACTCATAATTACTATTCATATAATAACGCATGACAGGGTACCCGCTTAATGCTCCAACTAAGCTATAAAGGAAAGAGTTCTGTAGGAATGAATTTTACAAAGGCAACCGAGCACTCGAGCATCGCACTACAAAATATCAATTAAAGAAGACATGTATGGCGTATAAATCTATCTTCCTTCATTAATTAATTGCATTCTTTCTCAAACAAATCACTCCAAAGTTCTACGCGAATTGGCCGGAAACAACTTATATGTGGCTATTATGTGTGCTCTCTACATGCAAAATCTTACCCACGGCAGTATATGCGTAACGATCGACAACGAGGTGCTGCAAAGTTAAAAACAATTTTCTTGAATACATTTATACTTCCACTTATTCAAAGATTTATTTATTTCTTTCTTTTCGTGAGTCTTAAGCCCCATTAATAGAGATGGTGGTGATCCTTCTCAAGATCGGGTAGGAGCTAAATTCCAAGAACAACTTATTGGCTTCATTGTCGATGCGATTATAACCCCAGAGGCGAAGTTCTATGTGCAAAAGGATGGAGAGATTGTCCTTTCAATACGAACAGGTGAACTTATTGCAGGATCTTCGCCTCATGGAATTGGAAAAGTGATGCACGCAAGAAATGATCTCAAGATCACCACCTTTGTACTTCTTCAAAGTTGGAAAACGCTTTTGCTTGTGCTTCATCATTTTATGTATTGTAAAAACTTGTGTGTATATATGCATTTACTTTGTAAATACATTTATAAGTTTACTTATTTGTGTAAAACAAACTAATGTTTTTCCTCAATTATAATATATATATAATTATGCTGAAAATAAACTTCAGTAGTTGTATTTAATTTAATTGCCAAATTTCCATATTGAAAGCATAAATATGAAATGGTTACAAAAACGCTTTCATAGCTGGTTTGTAAATAACCACCGCTTGTGGAGAGAGCACACGCAGCATCTCTCGCCACTCAAAGGTGGAGGGGCTTCTACAAGCTGTTGGTAACACCAACCGCTGTGATTTGCCTCCCACGTACTGTCTTAACGCGCTCCCGGACGCTTTAAAACCGCTTGTGGTGCGTACCTGCTGTGCTGTTCAGGGTTTAGGGTTTAGTAATATTTGTATAGATATGTGAAGGTTTAGTAATGAGTTTGTGTAGATTCATTACACAACACCATTGTAGAAGAGGACAATTGCATACTTCTTCCAATGGATCGAGGCCTAGACAAGTTATGATAGGGCATCTCTTCGGAAAGCGCTAAAGTGTACCTGCATTTACACCAGTTGGACCCTAGCGCTTCACCTCCATTGGAAACTCCTTTCACCTGAGCCTCCAAAAGACACTCCTCGGAGCCTCCTTCGGATAAAAGGATAGATGACGCAATGCGAGTACCCTTGGCAACAGTAAAGGAGCTCCCACCGGGCGAAAGCGGCTTCGCCCTCCCCGCCACAAGCTTCTTCCTCAGGCGACGATGATGACGAACGAGCCGCCGCCACATGGTTCTTCTCAGGTGATAGCCACGGCCACTGGCGGCCAGTGGTGAAGGCGGGGGCGGACAAGGGATGGTGGTGAGAGAGAGCCCATGGTGGCGACGGTGGAGGAGCGTTGTACCATGAAGGAGATGGAGAGAGGGAGGCGCCAGGCGGTCGGCACAGAGGAGCAGGGCGTGGCGGCAAAAAGAGGTGGAGATACAGGCTACCGATGGTGGCAAAAGGAGGTGGAGGAACGGAGTTATCTTAATTCATAGTTGTATGTGGTATATACCTTATTTTGGCTATCTTAATTACTGCTGCAGGGTGACTTCCAATGTTTATGCTGCTGGTCTGCTGAAAAATGTGCTGATGTTATTTATGGAGTGTTACACATCTTTGAGTTCGAGTTGTTCATTGAGAATGTCAGCAATACGTATGAGCTTGGCTACTCAACTATTCAAATCATGGGATGCCTTTGTCTCCATTCTCTAAACTTGGGTGTTATGATGTTTAATTGGGATATATTCTAGGCTTGGAAGAATTTAGAACTTTTTAGATTATTTTGTTATCTAAACTTTATTAGTGTTTTCTATGATCTCTTACTATTGTGGAATTGTCTAGCCTTTGATTGATGCTGTACTCAATCCGGTCACTAGCAAATTGTTTTCACTGTCAAAGAAACAGAAATAGAAAATTGTAAGAATCTTTTCGCTACCATTTTTTGGATTTTAACTTCGTGACATGTGGGTGGCAAGTCTTAAGATTTCACTTCCACTAGCAAATTGTTTTCACCGTCAAAGAAACAGAAATAGAAAATGGGGCAGTGGGAGGCATTCCTAGGTATCAAACAACCAATATCCAGTAAGTAGTTAATCTTATATATGATGCCAACTTACGAGATTGTCAGAACTCCCAGCCGTTTTATAGCTGCTTGATGTGATGCAATTACTGTTCATCTGTATTTTGCTGGGTGTATCACCGCAAACTCCTCCTACATTTTAATACTTTGATTGATAACTCCTTTGTAATCGTGGAGGGTAAGGGTCTGGGTTCCAAGAATGTTTAGTTACGGCTTTTTGGACACGAAATTCTTTGGGGATTTTTAGGACGTTTTAGCTAAATCCAAAAAATCTATGTGCCGAATCCACCTCATCCATAAACTCCCATGTATTTTTCTATTTTAAGATGCAACAACTAATTGCAAATCTCTACCTTATAGCTAAGCGTATTGTTGCTTTTACGGCTGGGTGAAAAAATTCTCTTCCAACTAACGAGATTTTATTAACGTTTGATATAGGGTCCAATCAGCAGAAAATTCAGTAGAAAGCTCTCTCCGTTAAAGGCTGGTTTTCGTCAAGAGACACATCCCCTTGCTTTCTTCCCCTCGGATGCAGGCATTGGACCCTACTTGAGCCGACACGGCATACAGCCGTGGGTCTAGATTGTTTCGCGCTATCCGACCAGCCTTCATCGGAGTCCCAGGCACGTGCTCCATTGGCAAGCCATGACAATTTCCATGCCGTGCTGGTTTAGGCTTGATCCATTTTCATATCTTATGTAGAAAAGAGGAAAGGAGGTAGGGACAAACAGGGCATTTATCGATGTGGTCATGAGGACTCGAGTAGTAACACAGCTATAGAGGCGCAGGAAGGCGCTTAGGCATCAGTGGGAAGGAGCACTGCATGGTGACTGGGACGGTGTGGTGATGCAGCACGGAAAAGTCCAGCACTGGCGGCGGCATGGTTAAAAACCACTAGATCCAACGCTGTAAGGCAGTGAGGGATCATCAAGCATTCGGAAGCCGCCTGCCTTTCTTTCCTTCTCTCCGATCACCGCTCCTCCCTCCTCCGCACTGTCAGTTTTCTTCCTTCTCCAACCGCGCGCCATTATCTTCCTCTTTAACGAAGCGTAGGGGAGACGGCCGTGCAGGTGGATGAAATAGGAGTGAGGAGGATGAAAGAGAGAAAAATGAGACGCACGGAGATGCTGTGGGAGATGGCAATCTGTGTTTAATGGGTCATCAGAGGAGCGGCGTATGAGATGTAGTATTCGATGATAGGTTGACCATTCCGGCAAGGTAGTTGATGCATGGTCTCGGGTCAGAGATAGTATGCGTTTTATGACAGTGACGCTGCAGGCCGCGGCCGATCCAAGTTACGTCCTAGTCCGTCGTATCCTATTGTACCACCCATCTCCCGGCCAAGTTTCTTGCCATGTTCGAGCATGGTCCATCATTCGTGAAATCGTATTTGTCTTAGTCCAAAAGATTATGCATGTTAAAGCCGCGTATTGACCTTGCTAGCGGAAGGAGAGTTGGAAGTAGTTCGACCTCTCAACATAGAGCATGTCCTCGAGTAGTGGTTTATCATCCTCGAGCGGTAGCTCGATAAATACAAAATCGCATCTTCTCCGACCAGCGCCAGAATAGTAGCGCAAGCAATGCCTCTACCAAGTCCAAGTGTTTCTGGAGGAGGAGACAAGGTGCGTGGGTGTGCTTTTTGTAGGTCTATATTTCCTCCTCTAAGGTTTGCTTTTGCAGGTGAGCTTGGGCTTAAGTTTCTGTAATATGGTCATGCTACTGCTTCATGTCACATCCTCAGCAGCAAGGTTATGGCGAATTATAATTGTGTGACTGCCTCAGTGTAACTTCTTCTTTTCTTTTGGTGGGGTCTTTCGAAAACAAACAAATGGCAAGATGAGACAAAAAGATGCAAATTGGTTAGAGAGATAGAGTCCCAAGATATCTCAGTATAGGTATTCTATTGCAGATAGAGTTTTCATATCCTCGCTTATACTCTCCCTCTCGCACACGTATATATATTGGCCTACTATCTACTCATACAACGAATACACAAGCATTATTCATAACACTGGCATCGTGAGCCACCTCTAGTGCTAGACGCTGTTGCAACTTGCGCCCCTGTGTTTTCTCTGGCGATTTTTCCCGTCGCCTCTACCTCTTTCACCATCTGACTCCCTTGCTCCTTCCGTTGCTGCCGCCTGGAGGTCGCCGCCTGCAGCCGGAGCCGCTCCAACCACTGCTGAAAGCGGGTCGCCGCTGCCGCTAGGCTGCTCGGGGCGCGTGGCGCTCACGCCGACTCTGGGGGGGCATCGCCGCGCGCGTCCAGGCTGCCGCAGCATGTGGTCGTTCGCCCGACCGTTGCGCGTGGCCGTCCGTGCGGGTTCCAGATCCCGCCGGCCGTTGTCCGCCTGGCCGACGCCCAATTTCCAGCTCCTCTGCTGATCTACGCTGCTGGCTCCGGCCGCCGGCCGACATCTCCAGCCGCCTTGCGTCTCGCCACAGCTCGTAGGAGCTGACTGCCTCCAGTATCTGGTCGCTGAGGCTGACGTAGAGGAGGAGCTCACGTGGCTTTTTGATTTGCTAAGTCACACGAAGACTAGAAGTCCATAGTCTTCTGGCAAGCTTTCACGTCCGTGAGACTAGAAGTGGAGGTCTTGCTTTGATCTCTCAGTCTGAAGCTTGAAGCATCATAGTTCACGTCCGTGAGACTCGTCTTGATTCACGTCCGTGGAATTTACATCCGTGATTTTTTCTTCATATTCGATCAGTAAAAAAATGTCTTTGTTTGCGTGCTCTTCTTTGGGGACCGTTCTTGTTCCTCGATGCCCAGCTTATCTTCAATGGAGATCTGTTCGAGGAGCACCCGCCTTTGGCGATGATGCGGTTCGCATGCGTGTCTCTCTCGCCTTGGCGGCGCTGTTTACTCGGGCTGGTGGCGCCTACTCCAGTTTTGGCTAATGCGTATGAGGTCTTTACCGCACCTCATCATGCATAAAAATGGCCATGTGGAGCACTTCCGCTATCGAAGAAGAAGAATCTTGCTCGTTTGGTGGCCATCCTCCTAAGAGCAAATGGAGGTTCAGCAAGCTTCTCTCAGCTGACTCTCTACAATGTACTTCTGCTTGCTCCCGGGACTCCACTCAGAGATCTCTTATGCTATCGCTGGCCGTGATGGCTTCCTCTCTACATGGACATGTAAATCTACCGGGTTCTCCCTTACATTCGGGCCTTCCAAAGTGAGAGATCACCTTCCTCATCGAATGTATCACACCATGGATTCTTGATTCTCGAGCTTCTTTTTCATATGACATCAGATCCCTACACGAGCTCTACATTCCTGTTACATTCCTGCAGTGACGCAGGCAATCTTTGTCGCCCTCTTTTTCATGTTCCCCTGTTGTTTCTTATGTTCCCAAACTGACTCATGCAGCTCATATCCGTCGCCAACTTATCTGATCCAAGTGGTCAGTCCGGGTTATTCTTGATTCCACGACTCTTGTTGTGTTCGTGGATGTCGCTGCGACGGGAGAGCTATAGTTGGGACTGGCCCTCGTCGCCATGATTCTCAGCTGGGTCTTTGGGAGCTTGGATCAAGCTTTATCTACCTTCCGCTGCCTCTGCCCAGCCTTTCTCGCTTTCCTCTACTACTTCAAAGCATCTGTTGTTTCTTCTATCTTGGGACTTTTGCTCAGTTGTCATCACCGCTTTGGGCCATCTTTTTTTTGTGGTTACAAGCTTTTCTTCTTTAGTTCGTTCGTGGGCTTTTAGGTTCTGTGTTTGGTCAGATGCCTCTTTACATTTGTAAGGGTTGTAAGCTTGGCAAACAGCCTACAACTCCCCTACCATTCCAAAGTTGATTCTATATCATACCAGCGTCCATTCTTTTGATCTTGTTCATTCTCGATGTTTGGGTCCGGCTCCTTTTGTTTCCTAAAGGGGTCATCGAGTAATTATATTCTTTTTATAGATGATTTTCTCTCCGCCTACACTCTGGATATATATTTTTATGTCCTCTCGTAGTGAGCAGGTTTTATCCATCTATAAAACTTTTGCCACCATGATTACGGTGATCTCAGCCACTTCTCCTCATTACGTGGTTCTTCGTGGCCGATCTCCGGGCTGTGAGGAAGTATCTCACGCAGAGCTCTTCTAGCTTTTCTTGCTACACATGGTGGCACTCTTTCTCGCTTTTCTTGTCCCCGGTGCTCATGCTCGTAATGGTGTGGATGAGCCGTAAAGCATCGGGCCATCTTCTTGAGACAAATACCAGCGCTCTTATGCTTACACTTCTCGCTGCTCCACCTGCATGCACTGGCCGAGGGCCCGCTTTCCCACCAAGCTACCTACTTGACCAATATCCAACCTTCTTTTGCCTGCGAAGGGGTGGGATTCCATTGAGCGCCTTTTGTGGCATGCCTTCCTGATTATTCACGGACTTCGCCTTTTTGGGTGTGTAAAAGTAGTGCTATGTTCTTCTTGCACCCTTGTGAACGCACTCAAGATAAGCCTTTCGATCCCCACCTTGTGAAGTGTGTTTTTTCCTCGGGATACAAGTGCCGAGCATAAGGTTATGATATGCGTTGTTGGGATCCTGTTGGCCCGACGGATATGGGTCTCCACCGAGATGTCACTTTTGATGGAGTCTGCGCCCCTTCTACTCCCTCGTTTCTTCCTCTCCTACATCCCTTGTTGAGCCACTTTATGTCTTTCTCTGACTTCTTCTCGATACTCCGCTTGTCACTTTTCCTTCACAATCGCACGCCTCGCTTTATCGACGGCGTTCCCTTCTACCACCGGCCCCTCTCCTACCCAGGTCTCTTTTAGATGTTTGTTTCTCCCTTATCCTCTCCACTACCACTCTAAGTAAATGCCTGCCAAACCGAGGACTCTTCTCGATGTGCCATCTTTCTTCTTCTTCTCGATGAGCCATCTTCTTTAGTGTCTCCTCTCTCGTTATGCTCTTCGCGATGACGATGCCGTCTATTCGGCCTCCTGAGCGCTTCTTGCCTTTTGTTGGTGCCGCTTTGGCCGAGCCAATCTCTTACCGTGATCTTGTCAAGTATTCATCGTGAATGCAGCATGCGAAGTGGCGAGGAGATTGCTGCCCTTGAGCGCACCGGACGTGGGATCTTGTTCTACTTCCTCCACGTGTCCGCCCCATAACTCTTGGAAGTGGTCTATAAAATTAAGACTTCGCTGCTGATGGTTCTTCTTGGAACGCTTCAAGGCCTGCCTTGTGGCGGCTATGTGAATTTTTCAGCGAGGTGAGCATGGTCGTGATTATGATGAGACCTTTGCACTCGCGACTCACACTTTGACCACCTGCTCGCACTCTCCTTGGGTCAGTAGCCTTTGATCCGTGAGTGGTCCATCTCTCGACTTTGATGTCAAGAATGCCTTTCTTAATGGTGGAAGCTGCATGAGGAGGTCTCCATATGCAGCCACCACCGGGGTATTCTGTTCCAGCAGGGCATGGTTGTCAGCATGTAAATGCCGCTCTCTTTATGGGCTCAAACAAGCCCCTCATGCTTGGTTTGAGCGTTTTCTTCAAAGTTGATGATCATCTTTATGTCTGTTGGTTTTTCTCGCAAAGTGCTCATGATCATGCACTCTTTGTTCACACTTCTTCGTGGTCGGACTCTTTTCCTTCTATATGTTGATGACATGATTATTAATGGCGATGATTCTCAAGATATTGCCTTTGTAAAAGCTCGCCTCAATGAGCCGGTTCTCAGGTCTGATCTTGGTCCTCTTCGATACTGTCGTGGGATTGATGTTTCTTCTCCCGCTGAGGGCTTCTTGCTCTCCCAAGAGAAGTATATCCAGGATCTTCTTGATCGTGCTTCTCTCTCACGATGAGCGTGACAATGAGACTCCCATGGAGCTCAATGTTCACCTTCGACCTACTGATGGTGAACCTCTTGAGGATCCTACTCGCTATCGCCATCTTGTTGGGAGTCTTGTTTACCTTGGTGTCATTCGTCCTGACATTTCTTATCCAGTCCATATCCTGAGTCAGTTCGTTTTTGCTCCCACTCAGCTCCACTATAGTCATCTTCTTCGTGTTCTACGATATCTTCGTGGAACCATCTCTCGGCCTTTCTTTCCACGCTCCACCTTCTTACAGCTCCAGGCATACTGATGCTACATGGGCTAGTGATCACTACGATCGCTTCGGTCCTTTCTCGCCATCGTATTTTTCTTAGTGGTTCTCTCATTGCTTGGAAGACTAAGAAGGCATGCAGCTGCTCGAAAGTGCCGAGGCCGAAGGCGGGCTATGGCTCTTTTGACAAAGCAGAGGTTACTTGGCTACGATGGTTACTTGAGGATTTTGGTGTTTCGCTTCTACACCGACCTCCTCTTTTATCCGATAGCATGCTGAAGGCTATCAAGATTGCTCGAGATCCAGTTGAAGCATGAACTCACGAAGCATATTGGTGTTGATGCTTCTTATATGAGGTCACAGTGCAGCAGATGAGGTTGTGGCTCTTCAAGTATGTGCCTTCAGAGTTTCAGGGGCTTAGTGATTTCTTCAACGAAGACACAGACTAGAGCTTATCATAGCTTTTTCCTCTCCAAACTCAAAGGTTGTTGATCCACCATGAGTTTGAGGGGGTGTTAGAGATAGAGTCCTAGTATATCTCAGATAGGTATTCTACTAGAGATAGAGTCCCGTTATCCTCGTTATACTCTCCTCTTGTACATGTATATATCGGCTCATTGGCCTCATAATGAATACAAGTGCTATTCATAACACAAATGATGCACAAAGAAAGTTTCAAACACATTACTACAAACGAACAACTCTTGATTTGCAAATAGCGTCGTTAGTAAGGAGAAGAGGTACCAACTAGGCGGTGATCAGGTAGTTCAGTAGTCATTTTTAACTACTGAGAGGACTGAGCGATACCTCAGTGGTGGAGGGTGACGTTGCTCGCCCCGCCAGCCTGGGTTACCCAGTGTCTCTTGTAGAGCGAGTGCATGCACTGGTGTGTGTATGTGCGTGCATATCTAGCTCATCTATTCTTTCTTCTATAATGAATGTTGAGCTTCTGGCCAATTTTTTTAAAAAAAATTGAACAACTCCATGGGATACTAATACCAACAAAGCATACACCATGATAAATATATCTAACCCATCGACTATAGATTAAGATTTCTCCACTCCCTACAAAGGTGAGATGTTTAATTCCTGGTCTGACACTGCTGAAATATGTGACAAAACAAGCTTATGTATTGCTGTGAAATCGCCTCAAAATTTGAAGTTGGGTCATTAGAAGTAGAACTAAACAATTACAGTAGCAATCCTGACCTTGAACTAGTTGGTGACCTTCTGTTATTGCTAGAAAGTATTAAATTGTTGTTGCATTGGCTATGAGGTTGATGTTCATATAATTATCACTGAATACTTCAACTAGCTAGTGGCTGTAATTTTATCAGTAGCCTCTGTTTCTGTTCGACTTGGTCAGTCATATTGATATTCGCATACATTGCTTTGGCCGAACAGTACTTCTCTGAACTAGTTTATGTTAAACAGTGATTATCTGATATTTAATGTTTTTTGGTGCATAATTTAGGAAGGTAAATAGTTCAAGGCATTATTTTCTTAGTTAATTGTCTAGTTCAACGTGGTGATTAATTGATCCTGGTGTAGAGAAGATAAGAGATTAATTCTCTAGCAGTCCTATTATTTGGGATTAATATTATTTGGAAGGGTAACTATCATATAATTGTTATTTGGGATTAGTATAATATTGCTTCTCTTAATATTGCATTATTTACAACATATATTTCTATGCACATGATGCACTTGTAGTAACTCTACAGCCGCGAGGCAAATCAAGCTGAAGAGGAGCGAAACAAAGACATGAAAGAAGATTTTCCCGTCTAGCAAGATATATCAGTTGATCATCTTGATGCAGATATATCACTTGAGGCAAATCAAGCCAAGGAGAAGCGAAACAAATAGTCCAATTATGAGCTTCCCATCTTCAGTAAATCGTTTTTCTGACATCAACAAAATGTTATTTGTTTGAAGTTCTAAATGCAGCACCAAGATTACTGTTGTAACAAGGTTACCAAAAATAAATCGGTAATGTACGTGACTGTCACCTTGGGCGGTAGGAATATTAATATATGGTTGGTAACACATTTGTTGAAACGAAGAGTAAAGAAAAACGTGACACAATATGTTTAATTATTTTAAATAAGCCCTATTCTCAAGTTCTAACAAGTATTCAACTCGACACAAAGTCTTAGAAAAACGATACAGGATTGTAAGAATGGCCTGGGGAAATGACTATAAGGGCATGTATATTGAAGGTACTTAGCAAAAAAATGTTGTTTTTCCTTGCCACAAATGATTAATAAGGAACTAATTATGTAGCATCGATATTTGAGTTGGCAATCATATTTCACATGCATGAAGGTTTGAGCATTTTGGAGAAGGAAGAGGGAGAAGGGGAGTGGCTGTGTTGTGGAAGAAGAGGAGAAGAAGGTGCTGGGTAGGGATGTGATCGGATCGGAATCGGTCGAATATCGTCCTATTCATATCCGTATCCGTATTTTTTATCGAATACAGAATCAAATACGAATAATGTCGAATACAGAATCGAATACGAATAATACATGATAATATCGGTTACGAATACATATCGAATACGGATCGGAATCAACATGGATACGAATAATATTAGTCGGATATTTTAAAATTCAATTTCAGTTTTTTCCAAAATCGGTCCAAATTTAAATTCAAAATTCCAAAAGAAATATATTTGTATGTCTTTTTTTTTGCCTTTTATCCCTAGCTTGTCATACATGTGACTGTGAGGTAACAATGTATCCCATTGCAATAATTGAACCAAATAATTTGGCACCGCATATGTCGAATCCTAAGTAACCTCTCCTCAAACGCCACTTGCCAATTTCTGCACTCACATTTACCCAAATATCTCCAAATTAGCATCTAGCACACATGAACACATTATATCTTGTCATCCAATGCACAGTCTCTTCAAACAATGAAACATGTTAACTTGTTAATGTGTTATTCAAACGTATATTCGGATAATATCCAGATGTCATATTCGGATATTATCCGAATAAAACTCGGATATTCCGTATCCATCGAATAATCGTTGTTCCATATCCGTATCCGTATCCATATAAATTATCCGCATCCATATCCTTATCCGGTAAATCAACCTGGATATCTCGCGTAAAACTATCCAAATCATCATCCAAATCAATTCGGTCGGTCGGTCGGTCGGAATATATCCGCATCAGTTCCATCCCTAGTGCTGGGGTGCCATGGCACGGCAACTCACATGCTGCCATGGTAGTGCTCAGCAGTCTCGCGGCCCTGCCACGGCAGTGCGCGGCGGCTCGCAGCGTTGCCATGGCACCAGGACTGCAACAGGCAGCAACTCTCGGCAGGCGACGGCCAGGTGCCAGTGGCGGCCTAGCTCTGTGCATGTCCTGACCATGGCACAGCCCGGCATGGCAGCAGTCTGGCTGAGGTGCAGCTCGAGGTACGTTACGTAACCGGGTGCTAGAAGGCAGCGCGTCCATTGCTAATGGCAAGGTGGCCCGTGGTGACACGTGAATGTTAGATTTAATTTTTGGACGGAGTTCAATCCGAATTAAACAATTTCCTATTTGATTTGTTGAATCGTATTCTACTTCTTAGGGCTTTAGTTTGGATATAAATTTAGATATAGTTTTGAGTTTTGTAGCAAGAAAGCAAGAAGTAATACAAAAGAAAATTATCCTAAAGTTTTTTGATATTTTATTTTAACAATTAGTATTAGATGCGAGATTCTAATCTAAATGGTGCTTTGGCCTCGCGAGAGAGAGGCCACCACTGTTTGCCTCGAGATAGGCTATCGTCAATCAGTGGCTGCAGAGAAGCGAGTGACGTCACGTGCGGCGCAAGGAAATCGACGTTCTGCTGTTCCGTGAAAGCAACGCAAGAAAAAATCATTGGATCGGTTGTTGCAATTCACCAAGTCGGCGAATCAAATCCGGGAAGATTTGAAGTCCCTGTTCAACGCGGCGCCAAAATTTGAGTCGAATTAAAAGGAGCAGCGGGTGTAGTAGTACTGCGAGGCTACAGGCTACAGCTAAGGAAAACATCTACGTCCTAGTGGTAGTGCAGCGCATGAAAAACAGCAAAGGCTGAAGCAGCTAGCCTCGCCAGGATAGCAAAATCGAGAAGATCGAAGCAGCAAACCAAAAAGGCACAAAAGCTTGGTTGCTGTATGGTTACTGTGCAAGCATCTACGATACCCGCTATTTGTGAGTGTGAAATTATGTGCTGAAAAAGTTGTTTAGGGATGATTTTGGTCTTCCACGGTGGTTGTGCTCATGGCATGTGTGGTGCATGTGCATGGTGTTTTGTATAATTATTTGATATGCTTATGATAGTATGGTAATTATTTTGCTTGATGCAATGCGCTTGTGTGAGTGGTTGTATGGACTAATCTTGAGTCAAGTCGTGACTTGTGCTCAGAATATTGTTTCGTGGTTTGTTCATGTGCAGTGTTGCTTGAGGTCGAACGTATTTGCGGTGACGGGACCGAAACTAGGTTCATGGAGAACTGAGGTTCAGGACTAGGTTCAGGGAGGAACCGAGGTCCTAGTGGTCGAGGATGTCATGCCGGATGTTCGAATTAGAGAACGGTGCACGTGAAGACGAGTGAGTCACACGGTAGAGGCAGGTGGGCCGTACATGTGCATGCGTGAATTTTGGGATGTGTGGATATATTGGACCAGATGGATATGCATGCATGTATCTGTATACAAACTCTTTAGGTTTGCTCATTTTAAATATGAGGATGTGTATTCTGTTTATGGTGAGCTAGGCATTAGGGTTTGTACTCTTTTGTTTTGAAGTATTGTAACCAGACTAGATAAAAAGAAATAAAAATTAATTTCTTTGAAGCCGCAAAAAACGAGAAACAAGGGAGCAAGCCTCATGGCGCCGTAAGGCGTGGCGCCTGTTTTTCGCTCTGCCTAACGCTGGGCCACCGGTTAGCCGGCTTTGCTTGCACAAATGACATCATGCGCTCAAGGCAGGAGGAAGTGCACGAACAAATGATCGACCAAATTTTTAATAATTCATTTTTAATCAAAATTGCACAAATAAACGCCGGCTAGCAAAAATTACAGAATATACGCTCATCGCCTATTCAAAAGGCGATATAAGCCTATCGCCTCGATAGTCGAGCGACATGAGACCGTTCATACTGCCGCCGCTAAACGGGCGATCGATTAAAAATCCCGATCAATCAACGGGCGACAGAAGTGCGGGTTTGCTGCGCCCGATCAACGGGCGACAGAAGGCTAATATAAAAGCACTCACAAGGCCGCCTGGCCGCCTCGAGCCAGCCTGTAAGAACCGAAAAATAGAGGAAAAAAGAGAAAAGAAGAGAAGAAGAGGAGAGAAAAAAAGAGAAGAAGAGGGGAGAAAAAGAGAAGAAGAGGGGAGAAAGAAAGAGAGGGAGGGGAGAAAAGGAGAGCGGCATCTCGAGCCAGTGCGATCCATTCGCAGGTATTTTCTCGTTTTTTATTTTTTGTACCTATAGATCTAGCAAATCTAGTTAGATGTAGATAGATGTAGCAAACCTAGGTAGATATAGCAAATCTAGTTAGATGTAGCAAATCCAGTCGGCGGGCCGACTTTGCTTGCACAGTGACATCATGCGCTCAAAGGTAGGAGGAAGTGCACAGAATAGCGATCGACCAGCTTTGTGTTGCTGCTAGCCAGGGTTCACAAAGCCGTTTCGAACCCTAATTTCGCTAGCCCGGCGGTACCGGTTTTCGCGAAACCGCGGCGAAACCGCTAAAAACCGAATGTTTTGCAATTTAAAATTATTTTGAATTTAGGTCAAACTCACGCTATTTTTTTGCGATAAACCCGCGGTTTTTGACTAAAAACCGCTAGTTTTTTGCTAAAAACCGCTCTATTTTTGAGGTAAACCGAGAAAACAGAAACCACTCGGTTTGAGCGAAAAACCGATCGATTTAGGTAAAAACCGCAAAAAAATGAGGGGAAAACCGCTATAATTTAGACATTTAGAAATTGTAAATTAGAAATTTCAAAATAATATATCAATAAATAATCTTTCATTGCAATATTGCAATCACACAGGTGCAAAGATACATATTTACATAACCACGTAGCAATTTCATTACCATTCAATTGTCAATACCATTTACGTTATAATACTTTTTAATTGAAGTTGTGAAGTAGGCATAGGCCATGTTGGACCTGTATGGATGCTATATTAGTATAATATAAAGTTACAATGAAGTGAAATATGTAAATGAAACATTACCTGCGGGGCTACGGATAGTATGTGTGCTATATATACTAGTATAATATTGTTGCATGATCTTTTTCTTTTCTATTTGATTTTTATTTTCATTATTTGTAATACCTCTAAAACATCTCCAAGCAGTCCACATGCCACCTTTTTCTTTTCTTTTGATTTTTCTATTTTCATTATTTGTAATACCTCTAAAACATCTCCAAGCAGCCCACATGCCACCTTTTTCTTTTTCTTTTTGATTTTTCTATTTTCATTATTTGTAATACCTCTAAAACATCTCCAAACATCATTTTTTTGAAAAGTATTTTCACCATTGGTAATATACAAATTAATACTAATTTTAGGAATTTTTTCAACAAATTTTCTCAAAATTTTTGAAATTTTTAAATTTGATTTGAATTTGAAGTGTAAACCGCTTCGGTTTCAATTACCGAAGTTGCCAAGACGCTCGGTTTTCGCGAAAACCGAGCGGTTTACTACAAATTGTGAACCTCCCGCTAGCAACTACGCGACGGGCGGCCCGAGGGAAGCAGAAGCAATTCGAAAGCGCTTACAAAGAATCGCGAAAGAATGCTTCTCTCGCGTGAACGAATCAAGTGCTACGTGATCAATAGAGGTGCCGCAAGAATCTATAGGAACACTACAAAGATCTCGTGATTTACTGTAGCACGAGGCGGTATTGTAGCAACAAAACCTCCTCGCAAAAAACGCAGGTGATTTACATGCATGCTTTGTTTTTTACATTGATTTATTTTTTACTGTAATAATTTTGATTTGATCTAATCAAAACCTTCCTATGGCATCAAGTGATTGATCTGAAAAATTTGATTGGTTAATTTCTTGTAGATTTTGTTTAATCACGAAATTAGGGTTTAATCAATTTTCGTCATTATTGATACAGTCAATTTGTGAAGATTATAACTTTTGATCCATAGATCCGATTGAGTTGATTCTTATTAGGTTAGTTTCTAAATTGAATCTAGTTTCTACAGTTTAAATTTCAAGTGAAGCCGATAGTTGGATCTTCATGAATTAATGTTTTAGTGAACATATGTCAATCTATTTTTCCTGAGACCAAAACAATTTTTCATAATTTGTTTAGAGGTGTTTTGAGAATCATTAAAAATTGGGCCAATTGGATATTTGCCACTCTAGAAATTGAAAATTGGATGGCATGTTGAAAATCATTCCATTGAGTAGCATTTTTTTCAACATGGCATCCAATTTTCAAATTGAGTGGCATATATCGAATAATTCCTTAAAATTTTGTTTTAGCTTCCGTGCATTGGCTATTGTCGGTGTTTCGTGCACCGGCAATACGAATTTATGGTCGGATGGGGTCGCGCGCTCCCTCTCCCCGAATGGTCGACTCAAGGAGTCAAACGATATATACTGGTTCGGGCTGAATGTCCCTACTCCAGTTTGCTCGATGTGGGTGTATTGATCTCTAGGTGATGAACAAGAGGAATACAAGCAAGGCAGGGGGTCGGCTGACCGGTCCCCTGAGGTTTTCGCTAGGGAGTCGTGGCTACCTAGAAGACTGTCTTTTTTTCTCTCGTTTTCGTTCGGTTCGTCCGTCGTCCCCTCTCGAGCCCTGCCTCTCCTTATATAGGCGAGGAGGCCGTTACATGGGAGTTCGGGAAAGCCATGAGAAAAGGGGGCCGGCATGTCTCGAGTCTGCTTTCCGTCTTGTCAGCCGACTCACCTGCCGTCCCGAGGCAGGGTTGGTAGCTCTGCGGCTTGAATCGCCTTGTACATCTGCCTGGATGGCGACGCGTGGTGTTCTGTCGGCCTCGGTGGCTTTAATGACGCTTGACTTTTGCCTCGGCCTCGGGAGTGGGCGTACTCCCCTGCGGTGCGCCAGGCGATGTGACGGGGGCTTGACTTCTTCGGTGGCTCCTCTGACAGTCTTGGGAAGGTGCCGCCTACCCTGGTACGGATGCCAGGGGACGCCGTGTTTCGAACCGTCTCGACACCGCCGTGAGCCTCATCGCCGGGTATTAGGCGGTCGGAGCCCGCCGACCGCTCGGGATCGGTGTCTGCCGACCGTCTAGGGTCGGTCCTGCATAGGTCGGGGTTCGCTCTCCGTGGCCCAAGTGCTGTTCGGCAGTGCTGGGCCTTCGCCATGGTAGGTCAGCCCGTTCGTGCTTCCGGGCTGATGGGGGTACCCATGGTATGGGTACTCGTCAGCTATATTAGTCTATATCGATCCTACAGTGAGTGTCGTCGATAATTGGCGTGATAAGATGGCATTGGCGGCCATCTACGTGTTTTGTTGAGAAGATGGCCAAAGCAAGAGGAGGCTAGAACGTTGAGAAGTTATCGACGCTGCTCTAGCTATGTCTGTGCATGAGAGTTATTATAGATGCATCCATGTTCTCTCGTGGGTAAGGTCTAATACGAGTTTATGTTGCCGTCAAGTTGTGTTATCGGTGAAAAGACAATTATAGCCAATGAAAAAGGTCATAATCGTTGGCGAGGGTATGGCTAGCAAGAAGAAGGCGGAACTCCTTTGAGTTGCGCTCACTGGTCTGTGTTAAGTATGAGTTGGGCAAATCGTAGTTGCGACCGATTACCCCAACGAGTAAGAGTTCGTGTTACAAAATTGAGGTAAATGTAGATTTAATTTTGGAAGGAGTCCAATCCGAATTAAACAAGGAAAGTATCATTTTCCTATTTGGATTGTTGAATCTTATTCTGCTTTCTTAGAGCTATAGTTTGGATATAGATTTAGAGATAATCTTGAGTTTTGTAGGCAAGAAAGTAAAAAGTAATATAATAGAAAATTGTCAGTAAAGTATTTTGGTGTTATGTTCCAACAAATGATGCGGTGTAGCTCGTACGGTGAGACACGCAGAAAGCGGTGGTGCAGCCCGTCAAAGGGGGCCCGGTGTGGTGTGGGCCCCTGATCGGCTATCCGAATCCCTCGTATTTCTATACTAGTCCCGAGATCATTAGCTAGTACACACAGTCAAAAGTGATAAATCAACAACCATATCACGAATACACATAACTAAATAAGAATAATACCAAATAAAAGCAAAGACCTTATGGTCAAGGTTTACCATTACGGCTGAGCAGCCGAACGACTTGAACACTGCAATGAAGATGAAAACGCCAATGCGACCCATCCAAATGCCCACAGCAATCGAGTGGAGAACGCACCTAGTCGTTGGAAATCTTGAACAGCTTCTTTCACTTCTGAGAGAGGATTAGAATGTAGCACGTGAGTACATAAAGTACTCAGCAAGTCTGGGAAATTATGCATAATGTAGGCTATCCAAGGATGGCTTGATATGGTTCTTTTGCATAAAGCCAAGTTTCATCAAATCATACTTGTTAATAAATTTCACAACTCCTCTTTGAGCAATTCTTTTAATAATTGAATTACGTGAATATTGTAGTGAAGGTTCTAACCACCACTCACTAATATACAGGCTCTATCCGCCACATCTCAACAAAAATCGTGGTTCAATCCAATCACATGGCTATGTCCGCCATGGTTCACAAAATCAGGTTCTTTCCACCTACCTGGCTTTGACCGCCAGAAGCACACCCGAGAGTTCTAACCGCTCCCGGATCCCAAAACAAAACATTGTTTAGTTTGAAATCAAAACCCAAAGTCTACCAGTATGAAAGCATTCAGCAAGCTTCGCCTTTGACCGTAGGTACGGCTATTCGAATAGTTTTAACTCTGCAGAGGTGTACAACTTTACCCACAAGACATGATATTCTCTTGATGCCACGCGATTAACACACTTCCTTAGGTGTGCTGGCAGAGATATCATGACAAGGCCTTTACAATGTATACGCCTAACCTGACCCACCCGCTGAGGTTTCACCGCTGTTAGGGTTATTTCCACCCAGTACAGAAGCCCCCTCTTGCGCCGTGTGAGAAAAACAACAACAACAACAACAATGCCTCTTTCCGGCTCTCACACAACCACCGAGTGGTGAGTCTAAATTAGGTTTCTACAAATTATTCAGCCAGGTCGTACCATTATAGACATGTGGTTGTACGGTTATGCTTAGAATGGAGACAGTCATAAGCGTCGGTCCTTAATTGACTTGGGGTGGTACTTGCACAAAAGGATCAAGGCTTGATCCGCTTCCACCCGACATTCCATGCCGCCCAAGTCGAACTCATTTTTCATTTTATTTTTATTTTGTAAACCATTGGCAATACTCCTTGCCTATAACTTCCAATACAAATTTTCAAGAGATAATTGAAAGTTCCACCCATAGGTGAATATTGACCGACAGCGAGACTAAGCATTTCTACCGTACTATTCTATTCCACCAATAGTCTAATTTTATAAAATACAAAGGTCAGGGTTTGATCACAATCCCCATAATCAATTTTGTAATCTCTCAATAATCATTAAATTGCCCCAATGTGACAATCATATGAATAATCCAATTCAATATATATTATCCACCAAGTAATAAGTATATCATGGTACTATTTTTACTCCAAAGTCATATTAAACCACAATCGTGTTTGTATCTTTCCCTTGAACTATAACTTGTATTAATGATTTATCCATCATTCTTACGGCGATCAGCCTTATCATCCACTAAGAATATTTCACAAAATCATCTTAAATCATCTTGCATCCAATCCACCGATAATACTGCATAATATTCTATATTTAATCATTCACATTATCACCTCTAACTCATCTACTTAATCCATCAAGAATATGTAATACTACCATTTATTAAACCACCGAGGATGATTCGCAATATTATCCATTTAATCCACCGAGTAGGGTTGATAATATCCTTTACCAATCCCCACGTGTCATTTCCAATGTCATCTAACTAACCCTTCACATGATCATCTCTAAACCACGTAATATACTTGTTAGAATCTCCCGAATATGACTCTCTACTCACTCTGTTTGACCCCCAAGTATGGTCCTCAATGTCATTTATGTAATTCCTCCACTATTATTCTTGATATCAAACTTCTTACAATAATCCTCCAATCCATACAAGTTATATTGCGAATTGCTATCACAACCCAACTCCTCAATATTTCAACTATCACCATTCATATATCAATTTCATATTAACAACCCCCACCTTATCACTACTATTCACCCATCTCCAAATTACATTTCACCCGATTTGTTCTATTCAAACTATCTTCCAAATAGGGATTTTCCTAATCAGAAAGTAGTTTATCAAAAGATATTTATTATGGTGGATCACTGTCCTAGGGCGACAAAGGATTATGGACAAAAACATCAAGGTGGTATAGGCAACAGGTATAACTAGCAGCCTAACGTTTAACATCATCATTTTATGTAAATAGCAATGCAATTGTTAAAACATTATAAAACAGTCATAAAACATGGGTTCAACATGCGTCAAGGAGACTTGCCTTCTGTCCCGGGTAGGTCTTCGTACGCGGGAGGGTCGGCGGCGGAATCAGCGGTCGCGGCGGGATCGTCGACTACACGCAAAACGAGGCAATAAATAAATAACAGAAAATAAATAAAATCCAAAAATTATAAAATTAGTACTGGCAGGTAGATCTTGATTTTAGATGAATTTAGAAATTTGAAAGGGGTCAAACGGAGTTCGGATGAGAAAGTTATGAGCTTCCGAAGTCTGAATTTCAAATAAATCGAAAACCCGAGAATATTCTCGGAATATTCCTCTCTCAGTGATCGAGTCAAAGTTTGACCGCGGACTTTGACTTTGACTGGCTGGGACTCTAGGGCCGGTGGGACCACCATGTCATAGGGAGGCGGAAGCTTCCTCTTGCAGCTTGGCCTTTAGCCATGGTTAGGGCCACCATGGATGAAGAAAAGAGCTTGGGGAGGAAGGTGGAGGAAGGGGGGGTGGCCGGCGGTGGTCGCCGGGTGGCGGCGCTGCCGTGCGCGCTGGCAACAGGCGCACGCTGGTGCTCGGCGCGGCGCGGCGGCGCGTGAGCGGCGGCAAGGCAAGGCGACGCGAAGCGGTAGCGGCCGGCCGGCCATGGGCAAGGCCCCAAGCTTCAATGCTCCATCCCAACCAAAGAACAGAGAAGGCAAAACTAGAAAAAGAACACACTACTTCCTAAAAACTTGATTTCTTTCTCATTTTCGCATGGATTTGATCCAAACAAAAGGCTAGAACCTCTAGAGGACCTCCTTAGCTACATCTAGGAGGAAGGAATTGAACCTAAACTCCCCGGAATTGGAGAAATCGACGACGAACGGCGGTTCGGCCGAAAGCACCAAAACTCCGAATTCGTCGCCCACGAATGAGAAATCCTACAATCAACGATTGGGTTAGAAGCTAGACTCATCCACGGTCCCAAAGAACCTAGTGGCAAGAAGAATAGCTCACCGGAGAGAGAGAAACAACGATGAACTCGAAGAACACCAACAATGGCGCCCCGGCGGCGGTTTTCTCGATCTCACGGGCAAAAGGATGGAGTAGAGGGAAAAAGGGATACACCACCGGAACCAGGACTCTTATAGGGAGAGAATGGAAGCGGCGGTGCGACGTTTGGACGAGAAACGGCCGAGTTATGGCTATTTGAACTGTTTTTGGTTTTTCTTGATTGCGGCCGTTTCCGGCGAGATGGATTGCGCACCGAGGTGGGGAATTGGAAGAGCTCGTCGGCGCGGATCCAATGCAACCGTCCGTTCGCGTTTTGGAGTTGAAACGACGGAGTTACGAGGGTTGGAGTGGAACCCTAGCCATTGATGCCTCACATGGAGCTCTCTGTAACTTCCCTTGGCTGGAGGTTGAAGAAGCTCCACTATTCACTTGCCACGTGGCGACGCCTCATTGGTTCTCCTTTACGCAAACAATTCGCCCTAGAGAACAATAAGGAAAAATGGCCTAAAAATTCCGGAAAAATTCCTAGAGCCATATTAGAATATTTGGGACTCAATGGAATTGGTTTGGTTGAATTTGGATGATTTTTATGGAATTAAATAATCGGGCGCGGATCGCAGGCATTAAACAAAAGCCGCGTGAGATAAAATAGGAACGGATGTCCAAAAATCCGGGGAATGATTCCTAAAATCATTTCGGAATATTTGGAACGTTTTAGAAGTGGTTTGGAGATTTTTGGAGCATTTTTGGACTCGGGTGAATTTTCGGGTACCGGCGGGAACTGGAAAATCGATTTTGCAACCGGAGGGGAAATAATTCCTGATTTTGGAGGGAAAAGGATGCCAGGTTAATATAAACACCAATGAAACTCCAAATTTTGAATTTACTTTATTTAAATTAGGTTTTTCTCCAAAAAGCCAAAATGAGAATGTTACATGTGGCAGCTAATTAACGGCCATGACTGGTGAAGAAACTCATGGTGACGGCCGCGACTCACAAACAATAGTAGCAAGTGCTATGCAAGACGCATGGTGGCCAGTGTGAGGCATGAGTGCTCGTCGTGGGAGCTGGCTCCAAGGGACAAAATACGAATTTTTTTTAAAATAATATTATTTTAAAAAAGATTTTCGACATTAATACATGGATTTAAAAATTTACAAGAATAATACATTTTCGCCGAATTGCTTAGCGAAAATACTATTTTCGCCAAAGGGTTTGGCTAAAATACTATTTTCGCCAAAGGGTTTGGCTAAAATACTATTTTCGCCAATCCGTTTGGCGAAAATACGTTGATCTGTGATTTCGAACCGAGTCAAACAACAAATACGAATATTAGCCTATTTTCGCCAAACCATTTGGCAAAAATAGCCTGTTTTCATTAAACAGGCTATTTTCGCCACACGCTTCGGCGAAAATAGTATTTTCGCCAAAAGGAGTGGCGAAAAATAGTTTTTTGCCACTCCCTTTGGCGAAAATACTATTTTCGCCAAACCATTTGGCTATAGTGTATTATTCTTGCAAATTTTAAAAACCAAGTATTAATGTCGGAAATCTTTTTTAAAATAATATTATTTTAAAAAAATTCCGAGACAAGTACTGGAGAAAGCTAGCATCTTATTCCAAACAGACAGCAAATCAACACAAACCAGCTTGATTGTGAATACCACACCAAGCTGGAGAAAGTTAGCACACCAGTGCTGGACACACCGATTCAAGCATACCCAGATCAGGTAGCTTGGTGAACAGCAAACACACCATTTATTCGTTGTGCAAAACTGCATGTCGCAACATCAGATAACACAAACACACTTGCAAACACACAGCAATGGGTAACACATCAAGAGGCGTGAGACAACTCATAACAAAGATTAAATCAGAGGCCGACCTCCCTTCCACTGCAGAACAGCACAAGCAAATTACCTAGGAAATGAAGAAGGAAAATAAAAAATATTACTTAGATAGCAAATTAATGGCACTTGCTCAACTTGTCTATATGTATATAAGAAATCCATGAACAACAAACCTTAGAAGCGAGCCCCTTGGGATGGTCTTCTTGTAGTAAGCAGAGTGGCGTGTTTCAAAGAGCGATGGATCATGGTTGGCCTCCATGCCGTCCCACTCGAGCTTGTCCCACAAGTCCTTCTCGCAGTCCACGATCGGCTTAGGACCTCGACATGCGATAGCCGGCAGGCGTCTCAGGCCCCAGCAGTCCCTGAGGCTGACCGTCTCCAACACCGGCGAGGTCAATCTAGCCTCGCATATCTGCTCCAGATTGTGGAGATGTTGTAGCTTGATGTGCTTCAGTTCGTTGAATGTGACACCAGCTGCTATTTTGTTAGGATATGGGTCCGTCTCGGCCAATGGGAAAACCTGTTTGAGATTACTGCAGTACGCGATCTGGAGGGTCTCCAAGCTTGGCAAGCTGAAGGAAATGGGAAGGACGAACACCAGCCTGGGGCAATTTTGCAGGTATATATGTCGTAGGTCTTCAAAGCTACGTCTGGATCCAATGTTAATATATCATGATTATGACGGTATCATGGAGTGATTTGGCAAATAAAAAAAAAGCAATTGTAGATATTGCCGAAGCTATACTACATAGTGATTTTTTTTAAAAAAATAATTATTATTTTTTAGCGTTGTCTAAATTCTTCAACTAAAAAACACTAGCAAAACAGAAACATGACAATCTAAAACTTAGATATTGAACATTATTATCTCATAATTCCAGGGAAAATCATATACAAAGCATGGTTTCTATTAAGTATGAACCAAATAATTAACAGTTAATATAATAAACCACAAATAAAAAAGACAAGAGAAATACAATCCCTTATATCATTAAAACATATACATATCCAAAACTGAATAATCAAGTAAATCTCGTATACTAACCTATTTTAATTGAAAATAATCATTTTTTTATAATTTGATATAGATATAAATATATTCTAAACATGCCATGAAAAAGAAATTAATAAATAGTAAAGATATTGTATAGTTGTCAGGTATAATAGCTATAAGCTATTAGCTCTAGCCGTAGTAGTGGTCTCTTGCACGGTGATAGCTAACTTAATGTACATGTTTCATGTATTGAAAAGCTACGGAGAGCACACCTTTGACTAGTAATTACTTTGCTCCAAATGCAATGGGCCATCGGGAGATCACACGCTGAAAATGTCTTCAAGCTAGGAAAAATGTGATAATGTTCTTTGTAACAAGTAAATAGAGTGTGCAGCTTGGGGCACCTCTCAACATGACACCATTCGAGACGGTTGCAATATACTGGATTTGGAGTGATAGATGTGATTGACGAACTGTTATGCACATGCAATGATTGAACTTTCCGCTTAAGGAATTCTATAAATCCTTCATTGCTTGGCATACTCTCTAAATTGTGGCTTCCTTCACCAATCTCGATATGCACATCCAAAGCCTCAAGCTGCTGACAATCCCACATCAAGGCAGAGCACGCAACATCCTCCACAAGGCCAATATCCTTGTATGGCAACAAGGGTCTTGTTGGGAGCACGTCCACTTGGCTGGGGCCAATCACCTTAATACTTTTGGTGATACTAACTTGACTATGTAATATAGAAGATACATGGATGCGCACCTTATCGAAGTTGTGAACTGTCTCCATGACTGACCAATTGAATCTTCCATCTGTAAAAGTAATAGATGTCTCAATGTCAACATGCCTCTCTGTTCTCCACACAATGTACTCATTGGTCTTGCCTTTTCCCTGAGTGTCTACATGCAGCACTTCCAATCTAGGGCTACATCCATCCCAGAGTAGGCTCCGGAGTTGCTCACAGCCCAGTAGGAATAATTTCTCCAGCTGTGGTACTTCCATTGCATTGAGGTCAAGTTTTTTGATGGCTGTACCAGAGAGGTTCAACTCCTTCAAATTGGGCAATGCGCGGAGGAATATATTATGCAGTTGAGCACAACCCTCTAGGGAGATCTTTGTGACCCTGGCTTTGACTGGATCTTCATGAGGCTTTGGACGCAATTCCTTTTCTGGCAGTTGTATGGGATGTCTCCAGTTCTCTACAGGGCCATAACCATCAAAGCTAAAAGTTTCGAGCAATGGAGCTCTTTCAAGTTCAACATGCTCCAAGCCGGAACAACCATCAAGAACAAGCATCTTCAGGCTTCTTGCTGATGACACTGCAGGCAATGATAACATGCGAGCGTTGCCGGAAAGGTCAAGGAGCTCCAGATTATTTATATCTACGAAAGACCAACTGTCCACTGTGATCACTTCTGAAGATTCGGTTACTCGGAGCTTGTGAAGGTTCTGTAGCTTTGTCCATGCGTGAATTATAGTCCTCCATGAGATTCCCTTTGTATTTAGCTCTTTGAGATTGCT
The DNA here is from genome assembly GCA_036346355.1 of Rhipidocladum racemiflorum. Taxonomy (NCBI): domain Eukaryota; kingdom Viridiplantae; phylum Streptophyta; class Magnoliopsida; order Poales; family Poaceae; genus Rhipidocladum; species Rhipidocladum racemiflorum. Next base: position 26,242 of record JAYEVF010000051.1, read on the forward strand.
CATCAGTTCTATCATCTGGGGCAATAAGAGATAATCTGTGGAACGTAAATCAAGCACCAACAGGTTTGAGAAACATGGCCCTTCACCTTGCTCCTTCCCTGTGTTTGTGCAATGGTCAAGCCAAAGGAATCTGAGGTTGTGGCAGCAGAGGAAAGGAGGTGATAAAAAATCAAAGCTGCACTTGTAGAGTTTTAGCACACGGAGGTTGCTGGCTAGTTGAAACAAATCATTCCGTAGTTCTAGCTGACCATCTCCCCCAAATGTAAGGAAATAGGATGATAAATTAGCAGAAATAGTTGAGATATTATGTGCTCCTTGTTTGTTCAATGTGATTGAATTCCAGCCTTCATAGGGTTTTATTCGTCGATTCAAATCTCGTATTTCACGTGAAGAATAGCCGAACCGTCGTATCACTCCATACAATGCATTACCAATCTCCCAAGCTCTGTCCCCTTGGACGATTCCATCACATATCCAATAGTTGCAAGCATGAGTAGCCCAACCATAGTCAACGCTAATAGAGTTTCCACGTACTTGTTCTGTCAGGACCAGTGAGTACAAGAAGCAATCCACAGCTATTGCTGGGTCGATGTCATCCATGCCAGTGTAACCAATCACTTCAACAGCATCCTTGTGCAACAAACGACGCACTTGTTGACCGACATATTGTTCATCGCTGGTGGTGAAATACATACGTATATCAACAGAACTGGACTTCAGCTTCTGTTCTCTCTGTGAGAGCTCAAATCTTCCACTATTGGTCCATAACACTATACCTTTACCAAAACCAGGAACTCCATACTCTGCCAGATCAATCTCTTCATCTCCCCCGTAATAAAAAATCAACAGAAATCTTTCCTTTACTAGATATTCAAGTATCACACTTCCGATGCTTGTTATTTCTGATCTAGAGCTGTCATCAATCCCTCTGAAATCATCTTCCTCATCCTGCTTATCAAACATGGGCATTAAATGACGAAGGCTTAGCTCCTCCGCAATTGCCCTCTGCATCGCCCTTTTGCTCTTCCATAGAGAGCAGTCTACGTGGATAATTTTGCCAAAATGATTTCTTGTGCTAGAATCACTTGATGTGGATTTTAGGAGTTCGGCTACAGCTCTAAGAACTGCAGATGCCCCAAGACCAAACCAGCCATCAAAGTGGAATGCTTTGGTTTTGCCTTTACCATCGCTATCATGCAAAAGGTCAAGCAGTCGTTCGACGGCGTGTTCAAAATCCCTTACATACTGTCAGGAACGGCTGTTAGATATGACTTCCACAAAACATATATTGGCAGTATAAGTTTAATAGCTATTTTGCATACAAATGAATTAAATCAACAAATGATGATGTCTTAATTACAAAGATCGGTGTAATCTTCCGTTTGTTTGTGTGGCGTGCAAAGGAAGAAAGGAAGAGTAAAGAAAAAAGGTCATTGTAATATCCTGTTTGTTTGTGTGGCAATGTATACACATACAAAATAGGTTGTTGTTGGACAGCGTCGACAAAATTCTTTACATCCTGTAGTAATTAATGGCTATTTGATATGAGTCCCACAATACGTATATTGGTATTATAATTTCAACAGCTATTTGGTAAATGAATAAACGAAAGCAACAAATAAAGTAATCTTAATTATAAGGTCAGTGACAAGGCCTACATCCTATCCTGTATGGAAATTTTTATAGAGTGGAACTAATATATGCATATACAAAATATATAGGTCGTTTATATATCCTCATGAAGGACCATGTGGATGTCCATTCTTGTTTGTGATGAGTATTTGACTTGATTTGAGCTTGGGTTGCTTAGGTTTGAGTTTGATTTGATTTGGATTTTAAATTGAAAGCATTTTGATTAGGTCCAGAGTGAATTCCATTTGCCCCTGACCAAGTTGCGTTGTAAACAGAGAGTTTTCCATTTGCGCCAGACCAAATTTTCGTGTTTACACCAGACCGAATGTTATGAAGATCACATTTGCGCCGGACTGAGTTAGAATTGACTTCGTGTGTGCGCTGGACCAAGAGACAGTGAATTTCACATTTGTGTCGGACCAAGGGTTTTTGCAAACAAAGGAAATAACGTTTGCGCCAGACCGACTTTTTTTGCGCCGGATCGACTTCGACAGGTTACGGTAATTTGCATTTTTGGAGGTCTTCCTGTGCTCAAAAAATTATTTGATCTACATGAAAGTTGTAGAGAATTTTGGGACTCATCTTTTTCATGTTAACAAGTTTTTCATTTGAGCTACACAAAAAATCATAAAAAACAAGGTAAGTGCATTCGTGCTGAACCAAGAAAGAACTGCGCCGGACCAAGAATTGTTCGCGCCGGACCTTGCGGTAATTTGCATTTTTGGAGGTCTTTCTTTGCTCAAAAAATTATGTTGTCTACATGAAAGTTGTAGAGAATTTCGAGGCGTATCTTTTTCATGTTGACAAGTGTTCCATTTGAGTAACATAAAAAATTATAGAAAATCGGAAAGAGTTCTACTATGTTGGAAACATGGCAGTTCTGAAGTAGGTCCGTCGTAGATGTTCTGTGCTCTATTGAGCTTTGTTCTTTGATGATTAAGGCATATTATTTTTTAGCAATGCTATATAATGTGTTTTCCTTGTCTATGATGGATGCAGAGCTCTGTTTGGTGGCTATGGTGAGGCGAGAGATGGCCGGAACTACGCAAGGGTTGCCGGAGTTTAAGATGGCTGGAGATCACCGGAAGATGGACATGGATGGAGCCGATGCAGTCCAAGGAGGCAAGGGGACAAAGTGACTGCTAATCTTGAAGCTTTTTGCGTCTAGAAAACCAGTGGGTTGTTGGTCTTTAGAGCTAAAGTAGTGGTCAAGTTAGCTTGTGAGAGGGTTGTTGAACTGATCACTTAAAGATGCTTTGAGAAAGCATGTGTAAGAGTGGATCGGTGTAATCCATGTGTGTGAAAGTGTGGGATCAAATCTAGGCCCTTGGAAGTTAGCTTAGGATTGAAGACATCCAAGGGTGGGAATTGATCCTAGAACACTATAACTAGAGGGGTAGGGGTAGCCTCCCTCAGTGAAGATTTTGGTGCTCCTTTGAGTTTTGCCCACATGAAGTGGGGCTTTGTAAAATCTTCCAAGGAAAAGAAATAAAAAAAACATTCTCTCCATTCTGAATTTAAATTATGTATTTACATTATATATTTACATTACACAATTTAAATTCAGTCTTTACATTCTTGCAATTTAAATTCTACAAATTGGATTTGCCTCCCGTTCTTCTACTTGCTTTTGGTTTTTCCTGCCAAGGATGAGGGTTGATTGAATAGGCCTTATCTCAGATCATGTCCCAATCCTCTAGGTAAATTTGAGATCATTTTGCGAGAAACCGATCCTTTTGCTCTTTTCTGAAGATCATGTCTTAGATCGTGTTATGGAGTTGATTCTTGTTGTTGGTTAGCTTGCTGTGACAAGTGGGAAGGATTCCAAGATCATTTGATCACAGAAATCCCACGAGCAAGTTTAGATCGGCACCATTCATCAGGTTTGCCTTTTGGTCGGGCTGTTCTTGTGCCCAGTTCTTGCTCCAGGATTTTCTGTACTTTGCAAGAGAGGTTTCATTTGAATACTATTTGTCTAGTAGGTGGAGAAAATTAAATTTTGGAATCATTCACCCCCTTCTGATCGTCATTCCGGTCTTTCACCTCACTTACTACCTTGTGCGTTGGTCCCATCTAAGGCCTTATTTAGAAAGATCAAAATCTCGGCTCGCCCATGTGGATGGATTGAGATACTAAACTAAAATCCTAACCCATCCACGTGGATGGCCGACATTTTGAGCTTTCCAAACAAGCCCTAAAAGTATGTCTCTGCCATAAAATTACATTTCGGACATGATTGTTACTATTTGTTAACAATACGGGCTTATAGGCACAAAGCATGTTGGTGTTCCTGTTGAGAAATAAGGGTAGAAAGGAGGAAGCAATTTTTTATTCCTAATACTTAGTCTGATCTGTACGACGTCAGCTCATTGAGCTACACTTTTCATTCGTATCAGCTGACAAAGCGTCAAATTCTTCAATCATTAGTGTTTCATCTGGCATTAAGGATTTAAGGTTAAACTTGATGAAGTACTACGAGGGACTGTTTGTGTAACACCCAGCGCAGCGTAGCCTGGAATGTCACCTCTATATTTTTGTCTCTAAAGTGAAACTATATTTACCAAGGTATTAAATCATGATTTTTGTGGCTTCGCAGCAAGGTCCTAAAAAAGCTACAGCAACTATCACGGAAGTTATCCTTCGTCGTGTTTTTAGTATTAAAAAAAATTAAAATAGCCAACTCAAATATGAATTTTGAATTTGAAAGAGGTAACCGACGGAGAACCACCTGGTAACATCCATTTTTTGGGCAGGAGGCAATAGGAAACTCCAAACTTATTCCTCCAAGCATTTAGCATTGTGTCCTTTTAATCCATGTATGTTGGGATTGTATTGTCATACACTTCAGATATTTTGATCCACTTTTCTTTGCATAATACCATGTCAGCATGGATGGTAGCTTCAAATAAGGCTATGGTAGCTTCACAAAGCTAGGGTAGATTCAACTAAATCCTTTCTGAGCGCACTGGAGTGAAAAGTAGGAATTTTTTTTAAATAATATTATTTTAATCAAAATTTACAGAAATAATATACCAAAAAAGAAAATAGCAAAACTACCCCCCTGTGTCCATTTGAATTGGCGACAGGGTCCTGTCGCCAGTTCAAATGGCGACAGAGCATCGCCGCTCAAATGGCGACAGGGGCATCCAGCCTCGTCAGCAAAGAAGTGGAAATGTCGAAGTTGCCCTCGCCGCCATTTCAATGGCGACACCCCCTGCCGCCAATTGAAATGGACATAGGAGGGCAAACTCAATAAATTAAGGAAAAACATATTTAGCTGTGATAATTGCTTTGTTGTAATGTATAAAATTACAATTATGAAGGAAAAGTAATGTGAAAGGGTGAAAAATATTATTGAATCAGATATACTTTAAAATATATATATGCAGCACATGTATAAGCAAATTTTGGAATTCTATACACAATATTTATCAGTATTTTCAAATCTGTACAACATTTTTGTGTAAGAGCGAAAAACCCAACCGTATTCGCTTCTGCATCATGAAACCTGAAATTGCATCTCCGGTATATGGAAAACTGCACATGTTTTATTCGGTCAACGCTTAAACCGAAAATCGGTGTATTTGGAACACCGAAATGACAATAGTGAACAAGATTTTGTCGGGTTCACCCGGAACAAGGCCAGGCAATCTATTTTTTTTTGTTTATTTCGGATTTTTGAAACCGAGTTGATAAAAATGCAGATAAGTTTCGATGTACTAGTCACGTTAAATTCGACTTTTTCATAATCGGTTGTTGCTTATTTGTATTTTCGAAAACCGGTGACTATGTATCCATATGACATGATGAAATTTGATATTTTAATGCTGGAGAATTCTGAGCTCCTCACGAAGGTGTTACATTTTACGTATATGTCAAGAAAACCAATGTCAAGAACCAAACATTGCAAATCCAGTGGGTTGTACAACTTGTACATGCATGGATAATTCCAGTCTAATAGGCTGGCTTTCATGGCTCAACAGGAAAGGAAAGGAATCAATCAAAGAAGGCTACCAATTGATGACTGATTTTACGATCATTGTGAAAAGCACGTATATGCAGGTAGTAACCTTAGGAACAAAACTCAACGTTAGTAGTGCACATGTAACGAAAGTTTAGATGATGAAAGGAGCAACAGATTATATTACAATGACATTACAGCAGTGACGATATTTCTAGGAGAAGTGACGATAACACTGGTTGTCATGGTGGAACAAGTGATCGTTCCGTCTATGTTCAGAGAGTGGGAACGATGCCATACATTTTCTACATATTACATCACCCGTCATTCTTTTGCGATTTGTTCTCGGACACCGCTCAATCTATCTTATGAAAGAGCTCCATGGCCGTTGGCAGTGCTCCCAGTTGCTGCCGAATGGGTAGCCTATTCCATACGTCTCTGGGGTATAAGAATTAACTTGGTTGCGTGCATTCTATGGAGTTCTGCCCTCCCATATGGGCATGCCATCCCGATTTCCGGCCCCCTATGTTAATACCGCTCGGGTTCCCCGATGGTCTCTCAGAACCGGCAAGGATTTCTTCCATTGTGCGCATCTCGGCCTACCGCTTCCCCTTGTCCCTACTTAGAGTGGAGGAACCCTCTTCCACTTCTCGGTTCCTTGCGTAGACGTCTTCTTTGTTTCGCTCGCACTCCACTATATGGTGCAGGAGGTGCGTGTTGGGCTTGTCCTTGTATAATCGGAAGCGTGCCTGCAGTCCATACAAGATGTATGTCGTGGTCGCTGCAAAATACCTTGGGCGCATTTCGAGGCTTGGCTTTTCGGGCGAAGTAGCACCACGGAGAGGGTTGCTCCCCTAGTTATCCCATATGGGAAGTTTGAGATGTGGGTGGTACTTCTCCTGATCCACCCAGTTGAAGTAGGCGCACCATTCATCCACTGAGAGGGTTGCTCCCCCAATTGTTGCAGTGCATGCACATGTTTTGTCTATGCATGGTGCATTCATGTGTAACTCTCCGCTGGTTTGTCCCACGCCCGATTTATCTTTACATAGTACCTCAAATCGGAGCTTCCTCGTGCCCATCTTCAATGCTCTAAGCATCTCCCCTTCTTGCCCTTTTCCTCCATGTAGGTACAAATCATCTCGAGTACTTCACATCGTGGGCATTCATGCGGGCGACGGCCCTAGCATAGCGATCCACAAAGTATTTCGTTATGCCACGAAGAACACCCTCCACTATAGCAACCAGGGGAAGTGACCTCAACCCCCGCATGACCCAATTGTAAACCTCAGCCAAGTTTGTCGTCATGACCCCATACCTGGCGCCATCGGTGTCATAAAGCTGAGCCCATTTCTCCTTAGGCTCATGCTCTATCCATTCGGAGAAGCATTTCATAGCCCTTCCATTCCTCCGAACCAGGTGTGGAGGGTCTGTTGGTAACTCTGCAAGCGCTACTGGGGCCTCCCCTGCGGAAGCTGTTGGCTTCTTCGCTGCCTCGGCTGTATGCCTTGACGTTAGCTCGTCCAACTTCTTCCATAGTCTCTCAAATTTTCTTTCCTGGTTCTGGTCGCAAAGCCTCTTAAAAAGCTTTGTCAGCTCTTTGTTCCTGAACTGCTTGTAAAAATTGGCGCCCATGTGCCGCTTACACCACCTACTACGCAAATCAGGCCATGGATGTGTCTCATCTTCACCTTGCTGCAATTGCACGATCGCCTTTAGCAACCCGGGATGCCGATCATGTATGACACACACACCAGGCCGCTGTTCCACGACCCCAGCTTTCACGTTCCTTAGAAACCATAGCCAACTATCAGTGTTCTCACCCTCTACGAATGCGAGCGCAACGGGAAGAACCTGATTATTGCCATCGACTCCTATGGCAGTCAATATCTGGCCTTTGTACTTCCCGGTCAGAAAAGTCCCATCCACGCATAACAACGGACGGCAATGTCTGAATGCGTTGATACACGCACCGAAAGCAAAGAATGCCCGCTTGAGCAACATCTTCCCAGGGAAACGCTGTGAAGGTTGCTCGAAAATATCGACATAAGTCCCAGCATTCCTTTCCTTGATCACCTGAAGCAACCCTGGCAGATTCTGATAGGAGTCTTCGTACGTGCCAAACCTTGCTTCCAATGCCTTCTGCTTCGCTCTCCATGCCTTCGCATAGCTTATCGTGTACTGATACCTCTGCTCTATTGCAAGTATGATGGCACGTGGCTCTAAATCCAGGTTGCCCATAATCTCCCCGTACATTACATTGGCAACAAAGCCGGAAGATATATTTTCTATGCGATTGTGTAGACTCTGTCAACACACATGCATGCGACACTACTATAGAACACTTCCAAATTGTGTCCCATTTAGGTTGGTAAGCATGGACACGCCATGGGCAACCTTCCATCTTGCATCTGACATCATACACCCGCTGATCTGACTTAGCAACCCAGAAGGGTCTACGCAGCGACACTGCCCATGCTGTGACTGCTTCCTGCACCTCACCTTTATCCTTGTAAATTGCATCTTGCCGCACCTCATTCCGATCGTACCACCATTGGACATCTTCACCCTCGTTGACCATCAGTCTGTCGAACCGACACTCATCCCACTCCGCGGGGAAAGGCTCTTCATCCTCTTCATCGTTACTTAAATCCTCGTAGTCCCGGCTCTCTGCGTCCATTGATATCACCAGTGATTCAATATGTTCTCCCTCTTCTGCCACACCCATTGGTTCCTCGTGACGCCTGCCACACCCATTGGTTCCTCGTGACGCCTTCCATTGGAACACCAACTTCCTCACCTTGCACTGCCTCCTGAGCCGAACTAACATCATGCCTCACTGAGTATTCTCTTGCTTGGCTGCTCTCCCCAACTTCCTCCTCTTCGTCACCAACAACCTCCTGCTGTTCCTCGCGGATGCCATCTGCTTTCTCAAATGCTTGCGCCAACAATACTAATGGCCATCCTCTCTCAATCGCTGCTCTGACATACGAACTCCATGACTTCAGACCTGTAATTTCAACTAACTCCCAAGACGCATAGCCTGCCTCCGACACCCTACTCCGTGCAGCTTCACACCATGCAACTCACGGTCCAACGAGAATATTTGGTATAACCATCTTCTAACAGTGCTCCATGAACGCTCCGCTGGACGTGACAGACCAACTACCACACTTGGAAAATGACTTAGTTCCACCCCTTCTACACCCATGTTCGGAATTCCCTCTCCGTAATATATCGTAAACTGCACTCGTTCATCCATACCTGTCAGCAATTTCAACAAATATTTGAGGCTATAAAAGTAAATCCAGAGGTATGCTAATACCAATTTCGCCAAATTTTCCGTAGTCCATAAGCCCAAAAAACTATTTTTCAGTGTTTACTACCAAATTTCTGAGTAAAGCTTGTAGATTCAGGCTCTATATTTTCGTTTCTGATTTGAAGATTGTACTTGTCAGGTTGCGTCAATATGAGATTTAGATGTTTGTTACATGGGCTGAGCCCGGGCCTGGGCCCAGGCTAGCCGGGCCTGGGCCCAGGCTAGCCGGGCCTTGGGTCCGCCCCTGGTTGTAGTTATATCATTTAATAGGTATATGTGGTTATTTCTTGTTAATTCTTTTAGATTTAGTGCTTTCTTATTTTATATGTACGTATTGTGGGTTGTGGACAAATTAATATAGTGAAACAAAGAGTATGTATTGGAGATTTGGAGATGCTCCAACTTCATTGCACAATCTATGGTAGTTAGGCACTTTAGAGTCCAGTTTTCCAATAAGAAACCATATCCCTGTATTTGCCCTCTTTTTTCTCTACGTTATAGGACTCGTTGAAACACAAGCAATCTAAAATCATGGTAACTGCTCACCAATGCAATCTATAAGCACTTGTACTGTAGTATCTAGCCTTACACGGGAAATTCAGGTGGTTCAATATATTTAATTAGACAATTCCTACGAGCACTAGGCTATATTCCCTTTTATACGGGTGTGTTTAATTTGGTTACTTGTATTAAGTGATATATGTATGAGATGGTTTAAGAAAAAAGTTATCCATATGTTTGATTGCTTGAATAGAAGAGAGGTGCTTCTATGCTCTTCCTTTTTAAAGTTGCACAAATATTAAAGCATGAATGAAGGGTAGATGAGGATTACTTACCCCTTCATATCATCCTGGATGTTGTGATACAAATTTAAGAAATATTCTCTATGAATGCTGAACCATCTTATTAACCCAAAACAATGGAATCACATATATAGTACAAAATCATTTCATATCTTATTCAACATCATTCCACAAACCAAACACAACATAAAATTTGCTTTACAGGTGAGCCTCGGGTTTAAGTTTGAAATCTGGCCCGTCTACTGCCTACGCCACATCCCAGCAGCGCTGCCAGCGAATTATATATAATCATATGATTGCCTAGTGTAACAGACAAACGGGAAGATGATTAAGACAACGGATGCACATGATTGCCTAGTGTAACAAACGCTGTAATAAATATCTATCAGCCTATGCCTACGGTCCATTACATTATTTAATTATAAGCTTGCTTACCGAGAAGACAATAAGATAAGGTGGAAACTTTATTGTCGACTACATAACACGATGGTGTTTGCATCAAAATTCGGCTTATCGGTCCAATTTGGATATAAGAGTTTTTTATGGAAAAAGATAAACCGGTGTCAACAAGGAAGCCGTTGCTAACAAGGAAAGGGCATCGGGTCAAGGGTCGACTCGGATATAGTTGTCGTATCCATGCATGACTCAGATCGGCCCAAGCATTATAAAAGGGGCGGACAACGAGGCAATCAAGGAATCCAACACCATACACATCTACTTTTCACAGTTCTTTTTTGTCATTTTTAGTTTTACAAACATCCCTCTGTAAGTCGACGAGATCAATAAAGTTACGCATCGCCGATTGTTGATCTTGACCGATTTCATCCAGGTTCGATCTGCTTTGTGTTGTTGCGCATCGCCTCTCAAAGCCGATTTTGCCTTATCTTTGGATTAGCCTTAATTGGTTGATCTAGTTATCTCTTGATCGGCTTTTAGCCGACTAGTGTTAAGCCGATAAGCATCGGTTTATCGGCTTTGCTTGATTTACAGTCTTTACCTTGTCAATTACAGGTCAAATTGACTGGCGTGCTCTGCAAACCCGGCGTTTGTCTCGTATGTCAATACTTTACTTGTAAACCAATGCTTCCATACACATTCTAAACCTAGGAGGGATGTCTTCATGACACGTGACATGTACATTACATTGAGTTGTTGTTCGCGCTAAAAACGTGAAGCAGGGTTCCCAGCTTCAAACATACGAGACAAACGCCGGGTTTGCAGAGCGTACCAGTCAATTTGACCTGTAATTGACAAGGTAAAGTTTGTAAATCCAGCAAAGCCGATAAATTGATACTTATCGGCTTAACACCAGTCGGCTAAAAGCCGATCGGGAGATAACTAGATCAACCAATTACGGTTAATCCAAAAAGTAAGGTAAAATCGGCTTTGAGAGGCGATGCGCGACAACACAAAGCAGATCGAACCTGGATGAAATCGGTCAAGATCAACAATCAGCGATGCGCAACTTTATTGATCTCGTCGACTTACAGAGGGATGATTGTAAAACTAAAAATGACAAAAAAGAACTGTGAAAAGTAGATGTGTATGGTGTTGGATTCCTTGATTGCCTCGCGGTCCGCCCTTTTTATAATGCTTTGGCCGATCCGAGTCATGCATGGATACGGCAACTATATCCGAGTCGACCCTTGACCCGATGCCCTTTCCTTGTTAGCAACGGCTTCCTTGTTGACGCCGGTTTATCTTTTTCCATAAAAAACTCTTATATCCAAATTGGACCGATAAGCCGAATTTTGGTGCAAACAGTTGTCTTGGTCATCCTAGTAAGAAATAATATGGTTTACTACATTGATTCCATATTGAGGAGTAAACACAACTTTCAATCTGTGCAAGATGTAGGCTCTCTCCAAGGATGGCCTCTAAAACGACCTTTTTGGATATTTAGGGGCATATTCAGGCCTGTAGCCATCCCAAGAGGGCTTGCTATGTGCGTCTCTATCAAAGAGGCCGGAGGGGTTCATCCCTATATGTAGAGGCCGTTCTCGCGTGTGCTATATGCGAAGGAGACTTCAGGCCATGGTTGGGAATCGATCCAATATAAAGGCCCAAATCGAATACAGGCTGCACTGTTCATGGCTCATAGAGGCCTGGTTTTCAAGGCCATCTTTGGGTTCAGTCTTAATAGGTAAACATGCTTTTCTTGTTGATTGCAATTGTCTCCCATCTACTTTTCAAATACTTAAAAATTGTCTTTATGGAATTAATGTACGTAGGATTTTCAAGAATTATGTCAACCTTAGAGGGAGACACAAAAAAAAGTGGGGCTGCAGTCTACTGCATTGATGGACTTTCATGTACAAACTACAATAACTTTTTTTATACAAATTAAAAGAATTATCATAATGTCCCTCCAACTGAGGAATATATATTGTACTTTCATAGTGCCATCAGCAGTCAAAAGAACATTCATGTGGTTTCTACGTGATACACTAGATGTACGAACTCATCGATGCTCAACGGTCAGATATACCCGAGATATGCAAGCCTAACTGCATTAATTTGTCTACATGCATTTCATTCTTCGTAATTAAAACTCTTTAGTAATAGCTATTCTTCCTAGCGACAGGATGTGAAATTCACCACGCCTAATTTTTCCTTGGACGCTCTTGAGACAGTTCGAGGAGAGCTCGTCACCTTCTTCCTTGCTAATGTGATCCATTGCAAAGGCGAGTGACTCGGATAGTCCTTAGGGACATTTATTCATGTACTGTAGATTTATTGCCATGTGATTTTTTCTAACTGTAAATTGTATATATTGTGTAAATGTTTTTCAAGTGTCGATTGTTGCCTTGTCGACTGTGTTGTTAACTGTGTATTGTTTATTCTTGTCTTGTGTTATTTGTATGTGTTATATGTTTGTATCGTCTGTACAGAGGGCATGGCTAGCATGATTCCTAAGGCTAGTTATAAAATAGGAAAAATATTCAAAAAGTACAAATCATAATGGTTTTAAGGTAACAACCTTCTATGATTAAGAATAACAGACGGTTCTTTTATATGAACCATCTGTGATGCTTCCTTGTCATATATGGCTGGTGTGTAATAAACCGTGTGTGATATTTACTAGTCACACACAGTTCATTTCTAAGAAATCGTCCGTGATATTTAATTACTACATATGGTTTGTAGGAAATAAACCGTCTTGATGTTTTTAATCACGAATGGTCTCAAGATCATTTATGATGATCTCTAATTATTACTGGCTCTTTATTTCATATGTGGTTCAGTAAACGTCTGTAAAGATAGTTTTTAAATGTCTGCGACGTGCTTCTGTGGAAAGTCCGAACTTATTTCCAGAAAAATAAAGTTTACTTTTTATGAAATCTTAAATTTTACTTTTTAGCATTTGCTTCTAAATTTGTACATATTCCGATAGTAAAGTTTTAGGTCATGATTACCAAGTCAAATTTTGAAATTTGCTAGGCTTGGATTAAGATGTGTACGTATAACTCCAAACATATTGCTAGTCGATAGCATGTCATCACAAGTTCCATATGGTAATTAGCAATATTCTTCACATCATAGCAAGTCGCGGCCATGGTTCCAAAATCTGTCTTGGTAGAAAATCCTGCACCTTGGCAGGTAGAATTTCTTACCGGTAACAATTTTTAAACTGGCCAGTTGAACTTGCCAAATTCAAATATCAATTTTGAACTTGTCGGTTCCTAGCGGTAACTTCTTTCTTTGGTTGGGTTTAGAAACAGACAAACGGCAGGTTGATTAAGACAACGGATGCAAATGGTGCACAAATAAAGTTTCAAACACAGTACTATATATATAAAAGCGAACAACTCTGCTTTGCCAATCGCGAGGTAAGGTGAAGAGGTACCAACCAGGTTGTACCAAGCTGGTTCAGTAGTCATTTTGGACAACACCGCGGGATACTAATACCAGCAGCAAAGCAAACACTGCTTGAACAAATATATCTAACCCATCGGCTGCAGATTAAGATTTCTCCACTCCCTACAAAGGTGAGATTTCGACACTGCTTAAATCTGTGAAAAAAACAAGCTTATATATTTCTATGCACATGATGCAATTGTAGTACCTCACCTTGCTTCAAAAGCCGCAATCAAGCCAAGGAGGAGCGAAACAAAGACTTGAAAAGAGAAGTCCTCTCCGAGAAATCCGGTCCCAGATGCAGATATATCACTTGATCATCTTGCTCAAAATGAAAGAAGATTTCGCTAAGTCATTGCTGGTGGCAAAGCTCGGGAACAGAAGCTTCTATAAGGTACTGCAAGATCGAGCAGCGATATGTTAGCTGGGTGTAATGGCAACGGTAAACTTTTGGCATCGCCCGCACCTTGCTTTCCTTTTTCCAAAGCATGCTTCCTTGCTTGCGGTTGCAGGTAGTGATCGATACTGATCGATCTACTCTATGAGCTTTTCGTTTGTTCTTTTCTCCTTTAGAGCAGAGTCTGTCTTTCCTTTTCTTTTTTTTAAAAAAAGGCATAGATGCAAAGAGACTATGTTGCACCGTCTTTAAACATCCGATACTAAATTTGAAAGGTAATCAAATCCTAAGGGGATGAGTCCCCCAAATTGAAATTTTGCCCAGTTGAAAATTTGAAAATTCGTGTTGAAAATTCACTAGTTGAAAATTTTCAAATTTCCCAAAATGGAAGTTTCAATTATGCCACAAGCCAAAGTCCTTTCTTGTTCCTTCACATCAGCTCCCATTATCCTTAGAAAAAAAAGTCCAGCCTCTGCCTGCGCCATTGCTCTAAAGAGTTACCCTAATATAAATTAGTTTCTTATTCCTAATACCTAGCTTGATCTGTACGATGCCAGCTCACTGAGCTGCACTTTTCATTCGTATCAGCTCGACAAAGCGTCAAATTCTTCAGTCATCAGTGTTTCATCTGCCATTAAGGTTAAACATGATGAACTACTACGAGGGACTGTACATGTGTATAACACCCGGCGCAACGTAGCCTGGAACGTCATTACCTCTATATTTTTGTCTCTAATGTAAAACTATCTTTACCAAGGTAGCTACAACAACTATCACAAAAGCTATTCTTCATCATGTTTTGAGTATTGAAAAATTTTAAAAATTAAATATGTATATAATATAAGTCACTTCCAACCAAATCACAAAACCATGGCACTTTAAAAAATATTAATATTATTATAATAATAATATAAGTCAAATCCGGAATCAACAGACATGCTAGTATATGTCTTGGTTTAGTTGTTTAGATAAGTTTCATTTACCTTTTATCTCCATATTATATTCCAATGAGTACTGCTCTATACCAAAAGAGCTTAGCTAAATCTATTCTTGATAAAGTTGGTTGTTCAAACTTGGTGGTGGCTATCTCCAGTTTTGTTGCTTCAGTAATATTGTTCCCTCAACTACAATCCTCGGACGTCTCTAAAGATAAGCACAGTGATCCAACTTCACCAGACACAATGAAGGTAGTCACCGTCGTTCCTGCCTACCCCCACCCCACCCCATTTGGTCATCATATATGTTTTTCTACTGGTAACATCTATGCTTTTTACAAGCTCTCCTTCACAAGTGCTGAGTTTTCCATGGCATTCCCTTATTGTAACATCCTCAGTTTCGCGTTCTGGGAAAAATCTAATTTAAATTAAGTAAATTCAAAATTTGAAGTTTCCTTGGTGTTTATATTAACCCGGCATCCTCTTCCATCCAAAATCGGAATTCAATTTCCTTCCGTTCGAAAAATCGAATTTCCAGATTCCCGTCAGTACCCGAAATTTCACTTGGGTCCAAAAATGCTCCAAAAATCATGGAACCTATTGCATTATGTCCCAAATATTCTAAAAACATTTTGAGAATTTTTCCAAGATTTTTGGAAGCTCTCTGGTATTTTATCTCGCGCGGCTTTTGTTTAATGCCCGCTATTCGCGTCCGAATATTCAAATCCACAAATTTCATCCAATTTCCGCGAAACCAATTTTATTGGGGTCCAAATATTCTAAAATGGTTCTAGAATTTTTTTTCGGAATTTTTAGACCATTTTTACTAATTTTTCTCTAGGGTAGTTCATTTGCGTAATCCTCGGCCAATTACGCGCTGCCATGTGTCGCGCACTGTTCATCATTCCTTACCTCCTGCCATTGGAAACTTACAGAGAAGTTCTTGTTTCCATTCATGGCTCCATCTCATTTAATCAACCATAACTCTCCAACCAATGCTCCGATTTGCGAACGGCTGGATCCGTTGGAACCGTGACGACGAATCCTTTCCGTTCCCCATGATCTTCATCCCTAACTCACGCCGGAAACGACTCCATCTTCCAAAAACCGAAATTCGCCTTAATGGTCATTACTCGGCCGTTTCTCCGTCAATTCGCTTGATTCCACCTCTATTTACTCCGTGATGGAACCCTCTTCCCGGTGGTAGCACTCACCCTTGGCGTCTCCAACTCATCCGGTCGCTAGATCGAAGAAACCGCGAGGAACTCCGAGTTTTCGTGTTCTTGACCATAGCTTCCTCTTCGATGATTCATTCTTCGTTCCGGTTGTTTCCTTGGGTTAACATGGGAGTCTAGATTCTAACTCATCCATCCATTTTAGGTTTCATTAAGATTTGAAGACGAATTTCACGTTTGTGTCGCCTCGGCCGAACTCGTGTTCTTCGTCAAATCCGTCGTCTCCGGTGAGAATTGGTTCAATTCCTTGCAAGATTAAGTTCTTCTAAAGGTCCCCTTGGTGATCCATCATTTTATTTTGCAATGTTACATGTTAATTATTGCAAATTTTCGAGTTTTGGCATTTTTTTGGGCTTGCTCTGTTCATGCTCGGGCTTGCGCGTGCTTGCCGGCCTCGTCGCCGCGCCTCCGCCCCAGGCGTCCGCGCTCGGCCGGTCCGGCCGCTTCGTTGGCCGGAGCCGCCGCTGCCCTGCGCCCCAGCGTCGCGAGCCGCAGCCGCCGCCACCGACGGTTCCTGCCGCCCCGCTGCTCGCCCGGCCGCCGGCCGGGCTCGCCGCCGACCAAAGCCGCTTCGCTGTGGCGCCGTGCCCGTCAGACGCCGCGCCGCCTCAGCGGCTCGGCTCGCCGGCTGCCCTAACGCCGCGCCCCCCTGCCGACGTCCCAAGCTTCCATGGCTTCCTCTGTTCCTTTGCCATGGGGCTCAATGGAGAAGAAGGCTCCAATCAATAACAGCTTCGGCCCACTAGTCATAGGCTCCGTTTGATCTAAAAATTCAGAAAAGGAATATTCTCGGAATATTCCTCGATTTTCTATTTTCCAGGGTTTTCGAAATTCGGAAGCTCATATCTTTTCCGTCCGAACTCCGATTGACTCCGTTCAAATTCCTAAATTCATCTAAAATAAATACCTTCCTGCCAGTACTAATTTTATAATTTTTGGAGTTTATTTATTTTTGGGTTATTTATTTGTTGTCTCGTTTTGCGCGTAGCCGAGGAGCCGTCCGAGTCCGCCGACCCTGCCGCCTGTCGGGACCCCGAATTTGCAAATCCGGACCCTCTGTGTATTCAGCACTAGTCCAGGAACGCGCTAGTGCACACAGTCTTAACATCGGTATATATCACAATCATACCAAACGATACTATCAAAGTACTTTATTTAAATAATCAAAGGGTTACTCGACCTTATGGCCGAGTTACAAATATATGCCTTGCAAGGCGAAACTTTAAAAAGAGAAATAACAGCAGCGGAAAATCAAATAAACTTCGTGGCGCCATCCAGTATACCACAGGCAACTGACTGGGCTCGCATCCCTAAGTAGACGGGTCTTCTTGGAGTTCCTCCTCCAAAGCTGGCGTAATCTCCTCTTCAACTGATATTGTGTTGAGGCAAGGGTGAGTACTTGGTACTCAGCAAGTCATGCACAGAATGCAGGCTAATATACTATATGCATGGCTTGGTACAAAGGAATAGCACAAGGTATTTTTGCAGTAAACAGCATTTGAAAAGTAATATAAGTAGATTCGAAAGCAGTAGAAATGAGTAAAGCATAAATAACTTTTCAAGAAGTTTAACAAACATTTTCCCCATCCTAAACCATATTTCCATCATCTTCTTTGTTAAACCAACCCAACTTTTCAAATCCAAGTTATTTTCAGAAAATCTAACCCTTGACTGTAATTCCCGAGCATTGTCCAGTACCGTGGACTCGGCTATTCAAATAGATTCTACACTCTGCAGAGGTTATGCACTTTACCCACAAGATACAGTCAAACACCACAAAGGCGAAGTTCAGTGAACAAAGCCTTTCTAAGCCTCAAACAACACAGTGGTCCTCTCCTGTTCGTGCTCTACACCATCCCTTCCCTTAGCCAAGGCGAAGTATGGGACCAACACACCGTTAGATGGGTACCTGCCACGACCACGATACGCTCCCGTACAATCACACAAACGGTGTAACTGACACCCTGAGGCTCCACAAGTGAGTCCTTAGCGACTTAGTCAACTAGGGCCGTCCCATTCCAGCCATGTGGTTGCAAGTATGACCCAGTTCAAAGGCTTGCAAGGTTAAGTCCTTAGAGTGACCAGGGCAAGACTACCCGAAAAACCAAATCAACACTCCCAATGCCACAACCGCCCACCTGATTACTCTTGCCACATGCCCTGGCCGAAATCGTTTATCAAACCCCGCTTGATTACCATGCACCACGTGCCATCAACATCACATGATACTTTTCCAAAACAGGTTCAATATATCATTAACTCCATATTAGCATTTGATTGTCCAAAATCATGTCATGAGCACGTAGCAGGTCTAAGCAGCATACTACAACGATCTAAACCCATGTTGGCAATTTAATAATGTCCAACTAGTAAACCACAACTAGGGTGACAAAGGGTCATGGCACATACTTAAGTAATCAAGGTGTCATATAGCAAATTGGTATTTATCTAAACCCCATGTTTAAACAAAGTATCTTTCTAATTGAACTAGCATGCAATAGTTTAAATCAAAATAGATTTCGAAATAGGATCAATATGGTCAAAGCACAACTTGCCTTCAAAAAGTACTTGCTCTTGGTCTTGAGTTGGATCCTGAGTCAACACTTCTCCTTCGAATCCTTCCGGCACTTCAACGTCTACTCGTAAAGCGTGCAAATAGCAAATACACAAATAAACACTAGGCAAAAAGATCCCAAAACTCCAAATAAAATCCATAAACAGAGAGAACATAATTTTCTGGATTTTTAGAAACTGGAATCGTCAAATTTGGAGTTAAAGCATAAAAGTTATGATTATTTAAAGTTTAAATAATCAATTAAATAATATTACAGAGAAAAACTTTAGTCCAAAAATTAAATAAAATTCATATTTAGGTAGATCTCAATTTTATACAAATTTAGAAATTTGAATCGCTCAAATCGGAGTTGAAACGCAAAAGTTACAAGCGTTTGAAGTTTTGAAATTCAAATCAATTATTAAACTGATTTATTAAATCATTTTCTTTTTTCGGAAATTAATTATTGCGTCAGCATGGACACGTGTCAGCTCCTGATTGGCTGGCTGACGTCAGCCGGTCCATGGACTTGGTCCACGCTTGGCTCGGGTCTACGGTGGACTCGGTCCACGGCTCCACGTGAGACTGACATGTGGGTCCACTCGGGTGACGCGTCATCGGCCGACGTCGGCGAGCTCACCACGGCTTCGGCGGTGGGGTCCATCTGTGGCGTCATTCTTGCGCGTCGGCGCCGGGACAGACCAGCGACATGCGGGCCGCCATGACGTCATCGTGGACGTCATGGTGCGATTTGGTCGGGCGGCCGACATGCGGGCCCGGCGTGTCGAGACACATTCTCTGGCGGCCGATCACCGATCACGGGCGGTTGGCCTTCGCCACGCGGCTAGATCTAGGCCGTTGATTTGAAAATCAACGGCCCGCATTGATCTGGTGTTACGCGTTTGGGGTGAACGCGGTTAATCTGGACCGTTGGATTTAGATCCAATGGTTGAGATTGGATCTAGAGATCGTGAACGAAACCTCACCGTCGCGATGGCGTGGCAAGATCTGGATCGTCGCGATCTTGATCGGACGGCCGAGATAGCTCGAGCGGCGGCAATGGCGTCGCGCGGCTTGGCGGCCGGAGCTGATGACGATGACACGCCCGACGGCGCTGCAGGGCCCCTCCGGCGAAGTGGATGGTAGGCACGGGTGCGCCTTGACGCAAGGGATCTGGATCTGGGGTCAACGTCGGCGGAGGATGGCGGACGGTGGCGGAAACGGCGCGAAACCGCGGCGGAGTGCTTTACCAACTCCGGCGAGCAATAGCAGCGAGACGGTGGGGATCCTAGCGGCGTGAGCTAGGGTTTCGGGACCGGCGTGGGATGGCGATCCTCGAGTGCGATCCGGCATTAAATAGCCGGAGGCGTGCTCGGGCGGAACCCTAGTCGGTCACGGGCGGCTCTCACCGGCGGAGTCCGGCTCGGACTCGGCGGAGACGACGCAATCGCAGCCGTCCACGTGGCGCGATCAACGGCCCCGATCGCACGGGCGCGACCGGGTCCGGTCCGGACACGGCTCGGGTCGGGGTCGGCGGATCTCAGCCGTTGGATCTTGATCCAACGGTTGGGATTGATTAGGGTTAGGAGTGGGTTCGGTCGAGTCACGTGGCTCGGGTCGGACTCGAACACGAGTCTGACTCGGGCTCGGTCGGATGAACAGTACTTGACCCGAGTTTGATTTTCCAGCGATTTAATATTTAAAATAATTCCTAGTAATTCATTTAATTCATTAAAAATAGCAAATGACTCAGAAAAATTCCAGAAAAATTCTGGAAAATACTTTGGATCATTTTGGACTCAAATAAAATATTTCCAACAAAAATTTATTTGCAAAATTAAATTCTTCAATTATTTCAAAATGGAATAAATCCAAATAAATTCCAGAAAATTCCAAAAATTCACCAAAGTGCCAAATCACACATGAATTTAGGAAAAGTAAAATTTTGGGGTGTTACACCGCCGAACTCCAAGGTTTCGACACCCTCGCTGCAACCGAAGGCAAGTCTCCTTAACGCATGTTGATCCTATGTTTACAAATGTGTTTACCAGGTTTTATAAACTTGCATGCTATGTTTATCATCGTATGTCAAATATAAGTGAATAGTTAATCCCACTTGCGATTACCTCCTTTGTTATTGAAATCTATGTTTACCTGTAACCCTAGGACATTTGATGTGCCATGTTTACCTTATATGGTGACCTTTGTTGAATAGTACGGTAGAATCGCTTAGGGCCCACATTGATGAAAATGACCCATGGGTGGGATTATATAAAAATGATGATTTCAAGTGTACTTTGGAAATGGTTATATGAGTTTGGTGCTGTTTTTCTAAAATAAAAAGAAAAGGGAAAAGGATTTGGACTTGGGCGGAATGGAATATCGGGTCGGTGCGGATTAAGCACTAGTTTGCATTGTGCAAGTGCCGCCCCAAGTGTTAAGGACCCAAGTTCCAAAAGTTCTGGGACATCCGGAGTATCCGGATCAGCATCCGGAATGTCCGGATACAACCCGGAATGTCCGGACGAAATGTCCGGAGTATCCGGATTGGGCTGACCGAACACCCCAACCCGGAGTGTCCGGACTGGATGTCCGGAGTGTCCGGGTTGATTCTACCGAAGACCCCAACCCGGAGTCTCCGGGTTGAGCATCCGGAGAGTCCGGATTGTGCGTGGGTTGAAATAAAAGTCCCGTTTCTTGGCTTCCCCACCTCATTTCCTTTTCCCCACTTTGGTTCCCCACCAGTGTGTACCTTCCTCCTCCACGCTAGCTCCACTCCGGCGAGCCCCCACCGGCCGGTGACCTTCCCGGCTGCTCCTCCATCCCGGGGAACTCCTCCTCACACCGGTGTTCTCCTTCCTCCACCCGGCGTTGCTTCTCCTCCATCTTCCATTGGAGGTAGGTCTTTCTCTTGGGGGTTGATTCGTGGGTTCCTTGGGTTCTAAGGCCGTCCTTGGTGGGTTTGGAACTTAGGGTTGGATTTGAGAGTTTGGGAATGAACCTTGGAGTTCTAGGGTTTTGAGGTGTGGTGATTCTTGGGGTTGGATTTGGGAATGTAGGGTGCTTAGGTTCACTACTACAGAAATGCTTATATTAGACTCACCATCACAGACGGTTTTAAAAAACCGTCTGTAATATAGAACATCACAGACGATTCTATAAACCAACCGTCAGTGAAACTATCACAGACCATTCCTCGTCTGCCATCCCAGACGGTTTGAATACAAAACCGTCTGTGAATTTATCACAGACGGTTTTATGAAATAACCGTCTGTGATATACTTAACTATCACAGACGGTTTAGTGTATATAACCGTCTGTAATACATCACCGACGGTTTGTACACATCACCGTCTGTAATCTTCCCTATATCACAGACGGTTATTTTATAGAACCGTCTGCGATAAAGTTTGCCTATATATAGGCCCGAGCGCAAGTTCGAGTTTGTGGTCCCTGGCTGGGATGAAATGCTAAGACCGTTATATCACCGACGGTTTGGCAATAGAACCGTCTGTAAGCTTATATAATAAGTGATTCTTGTGATCTAATTAAGGTTAGTAATGGATAATTGCATTATATATATTAATTCAGATCTAAGGTTAGTAATGGATATAAAATTGCCTTATATATATTAATTCAATATCTAGCTTGGTTATGTAAGAAATTTAAGATTGTTTAGATCTAGCTTGTAGATCCATGTTTTGGTGGTGATCTAAGCTAGCTAGTAATTGGATGTTATAATTGCAATATTATTTTTCAAGCTTTAACTTGTTAAGGAAATTGTACTTAATCAGTTCAAAAGATGGTTCTAATTGGATCGAATATTACATGTGTAGCATAGATGGATCGAAGCTGGATGTACGCTGAGGACTGTACGAGTGTGGAGTACATTAATGGCGTCTCCACTTTTAGAAGAGCTGCAGAGGAGGACATGTTTAATAAGGGAGTGCAGTATATGCCTTGTCCATGCATCGATTGCGAGAATATGATGATGTTTCGAAACTCAGCGCAGATCGAAGCACACTTGATTATGCGAGGTTTCAAAAAGGGGTATACATGTTGGACCAGTCACGGCGAAGAGCAGAATATACAAGAAGCAGGTGAATCGTTAACATCTTCGACGAAGTCAACGATGTGCCGGATGATCACATTGATTCTGCTTCCGACGATGATATGTTGCATGATGACAATCTGGACCAGATGCTGCGCGACACAGAAGGGAACCGTGATGGAAGGGAATATGAAAAATTCATGGGTCTGATGGAGGACTCGAAGAAACCTTTGTTTGCTGGTTGCAAGGTGAAATACACAAGGTTGTCGTCCGTGCTTGAACTGCTGAAATTGAAGGCAAGCAATGCTTGGTCAGACAAGAGTTTCACAGCGTTGTTACGTCTATTGGCAGACATGCTTCCAGAGGGAAATGAGTTGCCGACAACAACCTACAAAGCCAAGAAGGTTCTTTGTCCCTTGGGAATGGATGTAGAAAGAATACATGCATGTCCGAACGATTGTATCCTATACCGCAAAGAGTATGCAAACTTGCATGTATGTCCGGTGTGCAAAGCATCCCGGTACAAGCGTAAGAGTCATTCAGATGAGGAGGTGAAGAAAGGAACTCCTGCTAAGATGGCATGGTATCTGCCTCTAATTCCCCGATTGAAGCGTTTGTTCGCTAACCCAAAGGAGGCAAAACTGCTGTGTTGGCACTCCGAGAAGCGTAAGAACGATGGATTGCTAAGACACCCTGCTGACTCCACCCAGTGGAGAAACATCGATAGGAGGTATGAAGAATTCGCTGCAGAGATGAGGAATATAAGGTTTGGACTGAGTACAGATGGAATGAATCCTTTCGGTAACATGAGCGTAGGCATAGCACTTGGCCCGTGAATCTCTGTATCTACAACCTTCCTCCTTGGTTGTGTATGAAGCGAAAGTACATTTTATTGTCTGTGCTTATCCAAGGACCGAAACAACCTGGGAACGATATTGATGTGTACCTAGCTCCATTGGTGGAAGATCTAAAAACATTGTGGGTTCCTGTGGTACAGGTTTGGGATGCATACAAACGAGAGAACTTCACTTTACACTGCTTGTTGTTCTGCACCATAAATGATTACCCTGCACTTGCTAACCTGTCGGGCCAGAGTACAAAAGGTGCCAAGGCTTGCACTCACTGCCTAGACGATACTGAGAGTGTGTGGCTGAATCACTCGCGTAAAACCGTGTACATGCGTCACCGTAGGTTCCTTGGGAGGAAACACCCATACCGCAAGATGAAGAAACTATTCGACGGGACGAACGAAAACGGTTCAGCTCCAAGGCCTTTTAGCGGGAGAGATGTTCATGACTTTGTAAAGGATTTGGATGTTACGTATGGAAAGGGACGTAAAGCAAGGTCGACCCGTGAGAAGAGCTTGTGGAAGAAGAGATCAATCTTTTGGGACCTACCTTACTGGGAGCACCTAGAAGTTCGCCACTGCATCGATGTCATGCACGTGGAGAAGAATGTCTGTGATAGCCTAATTGGTCTCCTACTAAACATTAAGGGCAAAACAAAGGATGGTATCAACGCATGACTTGACTTAGTCGATATGGGCATAAGACCTGAGTTAGCACCAAAAGAGACCGTTAAAGGTGGTACGTATTGCGAACCAGCTTGTTACACTCTGTCAAAGGCCGAAAGAACTGAACTTTGCCAGTGCTTGCATGGTGTGAAAGTTCCGTCCGGCTACTCGTCCAACATGATGAGACTTGTTTCAATGCAAGATTTAAAATTAATTGGCATGAAGTCTCATGATTGTCATGTGTTGATGACACAAATGCTCCCTATTGCAATTAGAAGTATTTTGCCAATGAAGGTCCGAGAGACAATCACGAGGCTGTGTTATTTATTTAACACAATCGCTCAGAAGGTCATCGATCCCGAAGGACTAGATGGTCTGCAGGCTGAGGTGGTGATGACTCTATGTAATCTTGAGATGTATTTCCCTCCGTCATTTTTCGATATCATGGTCCATCTCATTGTTCACCTTGTAATAGAGATAAAGATGTGCGGGCCTGTGTTCCTACGTAGCATGTACCCGTTCGAGAGGTATATGGGAATTCTTAAGTCTTATGTACGAAATCGATCTCGTCCGGAGGGTAGCATTGTCGAAGGTTATGCAACCGAAGAGGTCGTCGAGTTACGTGTCGATTACATGGCTCAGGCCCAACCAATAGGTGTGCCTCGATCTCGCCATGAGGAGGCTCCAGTGGTATCGGGACCATCGGAAGGAAAGCAATCACACTGATCGATTCGTGTGCTCAAGCCCATTTCACGGTTCTACAACACATGACTGTAGTGTCCCCGTACATCGTCGAGCACAAGCAATGGCTAAGGCAAGAGAATCCAAAGACGACAGAGTCTTGGATCATAAGACAACATAACCTTGAGTTCAACAATTGGTTCAAAGAGCGACCCATCACTGGAGCTCGTCATATGACACCTGAAATGGTTGGCAAAAGGCCCGGCTTTTACGGTTGTCACGTGGAAAGGATACGACTTAAATGGATACACATTTTACACGATAGATCAGGATTTGAAGAGCACAAACCGAGCAGCGGGGTCCGCATAGATGCGTTGATGCCCATTTGGGTCAACGAGGAGCTCCTACTATGGGTTCATAGAGGAGATTTGGGAGCTTGACTATGTACTTTTCAAGATCCCACTATTTCGGTGTCGTTGGGTCCACCTCCAGCATGTGAAGGTTGACAAGTACGGCATCACCACTGTGGACCTCAAACGTGTCGGATACAAAGATGAACCATTCGTGCTCGCAAACCAAGTTGTTCAAGTCTTCTATGTTACCGATCCGTCCGACAAGAAGCGCCACGTAGTTGTTCAGGGAAAAAGGAGGATTGTCGGAGTTGAGAATGTAGTAGATGAGGAAGAGTACAATCAATTTGATGATTTGCCTCCTATCGGAAATGCCAGCATGGTCCAAGAGGAAAAAATTGAGGAAGTCACCTACACACGCGTCGATCATATGCATTGTGAAGGGCTAATTTTCACTGTATAATTACAATGTTAATTTGTAAGCAGGAGCATGCATGTATGGATAATAAAGTAATATTTCTGTACTTATGTTATTGCACGCGTGGTTGTAGAGTAGTAGGCCATAGTAACTGTAGCCGTCGAATGGATAGTGGAACGGTGTGTACGGGCACCCTTGTGGCTGTGCATGGTGGTCTGTTAGCAACCAAGCTTCGTAAACTTGCAGACATCAGCAGGTAGGGCATGTTCGGTACATGTTGAGATAGCAGTTCGCTGAGCCACGGAGGTAGCCCATGGGGATGCCGCATAATAAAGTAATATTTTATCTCCGCTTCTTTTCTTCATGGATGTCGTCGATGGGCTCGGTGCAGGTAGGGCAAGTTCCATAGATTTATTTCCGCTTCTTTTCTTCATGGAGTTTAAATTACGTACCCTAGCAGCGAGCTAGCTAAGGTCAAGATGAATGTCTTGCTAAGTTCTATGCTCTGAAGCTCAACTTGCATGAGTATATATACTCCAGAGGAATGGCGTGCCGTATCACAGACGGTTCTAAACTAGAACTGTCTGTGATATATCATAACACAGACGGTTCTATACCAGAACCGTCTGCAATATGGTAATCTTACAGACGGTTCTAAACTAGAACCGTCTGTGATATATAGTAACACAGACGGTTCTACACCATAACCGTCTGTAATATTACTCTATTACAGACGGTTATATTTAATAACCGTCTGCATATTAATATTACAGACGGTTCTAGTTTAGAACCGTCTGTGATATTCAAACCCTATAAAACTTCTTCACTTGAAACGTTTTCTACCAGACTTCAAACGCACGCACACTTCAAACCCTAACGAAGCGGCCGCCTCACGAGCCCGCCGCAGCCTCCCGAGCCCGCCGCTGCCCGAAACACGCTGATGGACACCGACGCCGCCTCCCCTAGCCCCGACGCCGCCTCCCCGAGGCCCGCCGCGGCTGCGCCTCCTCCTCCCCGACGGCTGCACCTCCTCCACCCCCGGCGACGTCTCCTCCTCCCCCGGCGACGTCTGCTCCTCCCCCACAAGGTAAATGACTAATGTGACCCTCCGTGGCCATTTCGGGTGAAAATGTTGTGTTCTTTTATAAGCATTTCACTAGAAGATAATGGTGCCTCACTCACCGTGTGATGCTGTAGCAAATTTGTGTTGAACTAACTGCTGATGGATTTTCTTGTAGTTTTAACTCCTAGTTGTTGCAACATTATGGTGTAGTAAGATAAAAGCGATAATGTGCTTATGCGCTCCAATTTGCGTCACTGTTGTCCAAACATTAGCTACAAATTATTGCACTAACACTCCATGGTTGCCTATCTGTATGTCTTCATTCAGTTGGAGTGTGTTTAGTTGCTTGTATCAAGGGGTACATTTATGAGATGGTTTTAAAAAAATCATCTATGTGTTTCGTTATTTAAATGGAACCATCCCATCCTGAATGGTGGAATACAAATTTGAAAAATATTCTCTATAGATGCTAATCTATTTTATTCACCTAAAACAATGGAACTATTAGTACATGATTTTTTTCGCCTAAGATCTTGCTAGCCGACCTATGTCTCCATCATCTTGAAACTTAATACAACGACTAAACCTACAAAAGAGTTCTCTGTTTGATTCTATTTGGGTACACTAGATTGATGCGAATGGGTGTTGGACGGGAAATGGAGGCGTTACTTTCCCGGTTTTGGCAATATTTTTTGGAAGATTGACGGGGTGATCTCGCTGCAATTCGTTTGGAGGAATTGTGTGATGGCTCTACAAAATCCTTGGATTCGATTTGGCTCTACAATGAGATGGAAAATGCAAGTCTGCCGTTCCCCACCAAGCGAGTACTCACTCCATCACAATTCACAGCTCTCTCTCTCTCTCTCTCACGATGAGCAATTTCTGATACCGGTCAATCTGTCGTCCATGCCCTTCAATTCCGTCGTGAGCAAGCGCACGCAAACCTAGAAGAAAAGAAAGATCTCGCTATGATCCAATGTAGTAGCACTGTAGGTTTCATGCGGTCAGGCGTTGATGCGCAGAGCAGCACCCGACAAGAATCCGCCAAAATGAGTTAAAGTAGCCTCTCTCTCTCTCTCTCTCTCTCTCTCTCTGCCATGTAATCATGACATGAGAATCTTAACATGCTGTTATAGAGTACCCTTAGTCATAAGAAACTGGATGTTTAGATGTAATAGGCTATGTAGAAACAAAAAGATTTAGATGAACGTGGTCGCTACAACATATTTTGTCTTTTCTTTTCTTTTCTTTTCTTTTTCTTTCTGAAGAACAGTGGACATTTCTTCTTTTCATGTGATGAACACATCCAAACAGTTCCCATCGAAATAATGATGGAATAACATTATTTCAATATTTTCTATCCACCTTAGGACCAACTGAAGGATCTGATCAGCCGAGTCAAGTCAAACCAAGTCGCGCTCCAAGAAAAGCAAACAAAAGGCCAACAGGCCGATATAGCATCACGGCGATCGATCCGAAAGATGGGTCCCCTACCGGATGTAAAAAGGTAGTGAATGCATTACGAACAATGTGCGGGATAGTTGTTCGCGAACGGGTTCCCATCACAATTGTATCCTGGAAGTCAGCGATCGACGAAGGCATAACGACACCTTACAGAAATCCTTTCCTCCTTCGATATCCCAGAAGAACTCGAGGCCCCAGTGCGACGGTATGCACTGCTAGTGGCAGGAAAGGCGTGGAAGACCTTTAAGAGCACACTTGTCAAGGAATACGTCAATAAGGACATGACTCCCTACTCTAAGTACGGGTTCATTACTGAGGATTCATGGCGACGTTTTGTTCAGATGAAGACGACAGATCAGTTCGTGCTTGAAAGCGAAGCCCACAAGGCCCTGCAGGCAAGGAACACCCACCCCCACAGACTCGGCACCGCTGGCTACACGGGGAAGAGGATGCAATGGGACAGGGAGGACGAGGGGGACTCCGCGCCATTTGAATCGATTGTTGACCAGCGCGCCAGAGACTGGCTAAGAGCGAGGTCATGTGCCACACCATCTGGCACCATATCCTTTACAAACCCTGCGGACGAGGAAGTCTGCCAACGTTTGGTAAGATATCGAACCACCATTTTGGTACGTATTTAGTTCCTAACTTCATAAGTGAAATAACTTGTTGGGATCTTGCGGTAGAGTTGAGTGCACAATCTTAGGTGGATCTTTTGTCCCAAGCAGGAGAGAGATGCACTCTCCACGGCATTGGGAAACAAGGAACACCACAGTGTCGCACGCGAGGCAAAGGGTTTTCGTTCCCTGGAAGACGGGCTTGAAGACACCGACATGTACCGGAGTAAGAAGAGAGGTAGAGACGAGCGTGAGAAAAAGATCGTGAAGGATCTTGAGGACAGGCTGAGAGAAGAATTCAATGATAAGATAAGAAGCCTCGAGGAAAGGCTCAATGCTCAAAACACAAATCATGTGGAAGGCCTAGGGTTCAGCCCCACTACACGTAAGAGCAATTTGTCGTCCGCCCACGACCAGGAGTAAACACCCGGCAGATTCACATGCTGTGACATCAAGGTATACTAAGTATGATCCCTTGAATGCTCCATAGATATATCTTTTTGGCACATTAGCTAATTGGGTACCGTTGTGTAGGAGCCCACGTGGTGCAATCTCCAGGTGAGAGTTGCCAATTGCTCCCTTCCTATACAGGCTGCTTGGGGCCTCGCGTATCCATCCATTGAAGGGGCGATGGTGCACGGTACCCTGCTAGCGCCGGGTTTCACGAAGGTCAATGTGGACGGCGTTCATGACATTTTCAAGATCATCACGCTACAATTGCCTCCAAATGACGAGCTTCAGACAACTGGGGATGTCATCGGCACATTCATCCAAAGTGGCCCGAAATGACATATCTCTAGACATCCATCCTCCACCAGAAGTACCTCTACTTCCTCCGCCAGAAGTTGATCCAATTCCCCCCAAATCAGTTATCGTGCCCTCCCCACCCAAAAACATTGACAGTGAGTTTGATATTGACTTTGACTATGATTGCTCTCTACTCCCCTCGTCTCCCCCGAAGATTTCCGTTCCAACAAAGAAAGGGAAGGGCAAATCGAAAAAGATAGCGAAGGCCTTGGAGTACTATCCGATGGCCCCGTTGGCCCGGGTATTCAAGCTAGGAGAGCCTTTATTAATGGAAGATCGCATGAAGACATTGACTTACTGCTGCAAAAGCCTGCATACATACTACATGAGACAAGCTAACAAGCCAGAGAACGAACGTACAACAAGTATCATGGTCCGCTACAAGCCTAAGCATCTGTTCAACGAGTCAGCGGGGGGCTACTTCGCGGTCGGCTTCCAGGACCTGTTCGATCTCTTCAACCTCGACGCCTCGCTCTTAAGATGCTGGACATTGTGAGTGTGTCTTCCCTGTAATACGGATAAATGTCATATATATATATATATATATATATATATATATATATATTTGAAGTGACCCCTTTGCCTAACTTTTGTATATATAGATTCATGATACGCGAAGCGAGAACGAACAATACATCGGTGGGTTTCCTCGACCCACTCTTAGTCTCGCAGCCAACAATGAACCAAGATGCAAAAGCAGTAGAGGAATACGTACGACATGCCTTGGATGCTCAGAAAGATAAAAGCTTCATACTTTTACCCCTTTAACCCAGGGTAAGTGCTGCCCGACTTGGTATACTCTCATTTGTAATGTGCACACAATACTTTGGTGCTAATTGACCATGGCAACATACCTACGCAGGTTTCACTGGGTTCTAATTGTAATTCATCTGGCCAAGAACCGGGTTATTTACGTTGATTCCTCACATACCGGCAACCACGACTTGAACCCTATCGCACGGTTAATCACCAGGTAACCACGTTGTTTAAGGAGCTTGTTGCTCCTGGAATAGCTGAGGCTAACCTTTCGAAATCACGTAGGACGGTCAAAGCTTTACGAGATCCTTCTGTTCAAGGCGGGGATAAGGCGTTGCAGCACGATTTCAAGTTTCCGGTATCCTCTATACAGTATAATCCTATTTCAAACTCCGTAGCCATGATTCTCGAACTAAGCAATTCTATTTTTGCAGTGCCACCAACAAGGACAGGGCAATAACCGATGTGGATTTTACGTTTGCCATAACATGCATCTCCTCGTCAATGCAACACAAATGAGTAAGGATAAAACTTCGTTGCAAGACAAGGATCTGGCGTCCATTCGAGGAAAACTTTGTTTTTTCCTAGTCACTGAAGTCATTAGTAAAAAAGGCGAGTTCTACGCAGGTGCCTAACTGCAAGAGTTAGGTTTATCTCTGTATTGCCACTTGTACTGTCATTAGTCAAAGCAATTCTAATTTTCCAGTTATTTGCTGAAATGGATGTACGGATAGTGCTTGTGATGATCTGTGATCGCTGAAATGGATGTAATGTCTCTGTCTCTGATGAACTGTGAAATGGATGTAATGATGCTTGTAATGTCTCTGTGATCGATGAAATGGATGTAATAATGCTTCTGTGCTGATCTTCAGTTGATGGGCATGAAGGGAGTCAACATATCTCATATCAAGAGCCATCTTCAGGTAATACATAGGATTTTCCAAGTATACATATGCCATACTATATCTTACCACTAGTGCGGACATATATCTTGCCGTATATCTGTGCTTTCTTTTTCAGATACATATCCCTAATAGGTCACTAGTGTGCAACCTTCTTCTTTTTTCTAAAAAATGTTGAAGTCTATGCTTTTCTTCTAGTGCCTAATCCCTGCTCTTGCACGATCAAATACAGGCTGAAATAGAGAAGGTTAAGAAAAGAAGAGAGGAAAGAGCAATTGAAAAAGCACACCATGAGGAGGAAATGGTATGTATATATCCCTGGTTATCATAAATCATATATTAGTTTCAAGTAATATTGCTTGTGGAACTAAAGGTCTAATTTATTCTAGTTGTGGTTATTTTCATTGTGTGGATACTATTTCATCCAACAATAACTTGTATATAGTAATGTGGCTGGAAGTGCATCATTTGATAACTTTATTTAACGCTTTCAGTAAAGGAAATCCTCAATCTTTGCACACATGAGACATTGCTGTCTCTGTACAAGGTGCCGACCTTTACTTCAGTTGATGATTTCCTTCAGAAAGTTGCCACACTCCGTGGGAAATTGAAAAAGGGTGGTATAGTGGATGTTGAAGCTGCTGCAAGAATTGTGCTTCATGACTGGAATGAGGGTAGGATATACTCTCTGCCATATCAACTTTGTTGATTCTTTATTTTTTTCCGAGTCACCTGATCGTCCTGTTGTTTTAGGTAAAATACCCTATTATACACTGCCACCTAAAAGGGATGCTGTGGAGGACGCAGTGTAACATCCCTGAATTTACTAGACAGATAAAATAAAATATTAAAATGTGAATTTGAATTATTATTATCTTTCTGCAAATTTAAAAGCTTCTGTTAAAAGATGATTGAATTCCTGAAATTAGAGAAAGAAAACGTTACAGAAGAAAATGGTAAGAAGATAAAATAAACCAATTGCCATCTGCTAATCAAAAACAATCATTGCAAAGGATTGAATCAAAGAATTGAACTGCAACACAAATTATATTGATACATCGTAGTTCACATTTACAATACATAGGAAATACAAAAATTTTTATAAAGACATACAAGTCACAGGAGTTACAATTCATACAAATGATTCGATTACATATGAAAATCACAATTACATAAATGATTACATTCTAAGAAATAAATTACAAAGCTATAAGCTATGGCCTCTATGCTGTCTTGATCCGCTTCTGTAGACCTGCATATTCAATTGCATTCATATCAGTAAAAGAATGAACTAAATGTGTTAAATTAGATACAATAAATAAAAAGGAAAGGAATTGCCGTCAGCCAATTAATTACTTGATCGCTCAGTGAGGTACCCTAGATTGTCCGGGGGCTAATCTGGCTCCTCTCGCGATTAGGTTTGCATCACTCGGCAAATTACAAACCTGTTTGATCCGTAGACGCGAATATTCAGAAAATATCGCGTAGTAAAATATTTTACCATAGTAAAATAGTGAAACCATAGTGAAAAGGAGTAAAGCCAAGCAACTGTGTCCACCAGACAGTTGCAACCCGTTCCAGAACCTACTACCGAAACCTCCAGGACCTTGAGGTGATAAGATAAAGTAAAACTCCACATAATAGTAAAAGATAAGCATAGGAGCATTGTAATATTATTTCTTATCCGAAGGCTATTCTTGCCGACCGAAGGCCCCAGAACAACCCAGCTAACCGGTCGTTCAAACCGTCCCTCCAGCCGAAACTGCTGGAGCAAGCTCTCAGCTAGCCTTAGAGACCCACGTAAGCCTCCAGGCTTTCCTTGCCGACTAAGAATTCCAGAGCAACCCAGCCGAACTCTCCAGGAAAGTCCAGCCGAAACCTGCAGTGCCCAGCCGAGGCCCAGCTTTAGGAGCAAGGGAAACAGAGGATATGCATGGGGCCATCAAGTGTTAAGATATCCCAATCAAAAGCCCCAGAATCAGCCACGACAATTCCTAGCCAGCCAAGCATGAGTCAAGGCTAAGATCAAGACCAACCTCAATGCACTGACAAAGCCCAATAAATGAACAAACAGTCCAGCCGCAAGACCAACCTCCATTTTCATACCCTGTTGCATGACCATTTTGTGACTATAAAAGCCACCCATGCGCTCATATCACCATCAACAACTCGAGTAAGCCTCAAAAGCCATCCAAGTAAACCTTAGGAGAGTGAATCACCAGAAAGGCTACCATCAAACCAGCGAGGAGGAGGAAGCCAAAAGAGCTAAACTCCAGGAGCAAGAAGGGAGGAATAAGCTACGCAGACATCCATCCGACCCCTTCACACCAAGTAAGTGTCCACAAAATTTGATTGCAAAAGAAGTATCATACTATACCCAGTAAAAGCAAAAAGGGAACTAGAAATAAAAATGGGTAGATGAGAAGGAATAAAAGTAGTGGCCTCAGTTTGCATGCATGACAAACAACGAGGGTTACGTCATATGTCCTCTTGAATTACAATACTCCCCCGGCGTATTGCAACTCAAGATCATCGCTATGACGCCATCCTACCCGTAAGTTTGAAAGTGCACGAATCATCACAGACCTTGGCGCTCAGCCGTTTATAACTAATTCATAACATTATCATTATAGAGCGACATCATAGCACCAATAAATGTCCTTAGATCATGTCATTTAATCCCTCAATTCATATACTCAGATTTTGATTCATTAGCATACAGTCGTAACTGGACGAAACATAATATCAAATCATCATTTATCATGCAAATCAATCTATTCTGAAACTCTGTCGTCATGCTATAGCCTATAGCTAAGCATTCAAGATTCATTAAGCACAACTTAGTATTAATCCATCATCTACTAAGCTTTTCTATTCCTCAATGGATTCAGAGAAATCAATTCTCAATTAAATCATTCAAACACATCATAGAGGGACAATGAAATCGCACAGCATAGCATCAACATCATCATCTGCTATGCAATCTAGTCGGAGCCATTACCAGCATCTCATCATTAAGCATTCAGAACGACGAAACTAATAGAGCTTCGATTCTTCATAAATAAGATTTATCTACGCCACGATACCCTCAGTACCATTACCCTTCATCAATCCATTCAAACACATCATGGATCATAGTAGCATGATCTTAATGCAAAAACCTTTAGCATAACCCAAAACATAAGCCATCTTAAAATAACCAGTAATCATGATCTTCGGCAAAGAAAGGTAGAAGAAGGGAAAAGGGTAAAAGTTAGGGAGTACTGAACCCCAGTAAAAACTAGGGATCCAACCAGAGCATCATTCCTCAACCAACAGAACCCATTCAAATCGGTAGTTTGCAACTAAAGCAAAAACTAAATCCCTCCCATTTCTGTATAAGAAAGTAAGGAGTGGGGATTGAGGGAGAGTAACCGAATCAGCCCAGGAAAGGGGGCTAGGATAGATTGTAGGCGGCGGCCAGGGCCGGGCCCGAAGGAGAACCGGCGGCTCGAGGACGCGGCTCTGCCTGGTGCGGTCGAGCCAAATTCAGAAGTCACAGCAACTCCGGCCGGAGGTGCTGATGGAGGCGGTGGTGAAGTAGAGCCGGCGGCGTAAGGCGGAAGCCCGCTCGGAGTGCGTGGGGTAAGAACCATCCGGAGCTAGGCGAAGGAGAACCAGGCCAGGCGAGCAGGCGGCGCCGAGCCAACCGACCAGATCGAGGGAGAGCAGAGAGATTTGAGGAATGGGGAAAGAGCCTGGAAGGCTTCTGTCGACCAAATAGGCAACAGAAAGAGTAAGAAAAGAAAAGGATAAGGGAGAAAGAAAAGAAAAGAAAAGAAAAGAAAAGAAGAGAAAAAGTAAGGAATAGAAGAAATAAAAAGGGGATAATAGGAATAATAATGATGATATATGTTTCTAGGAAAAATGAGTATTCCTAGTGTGCAAGGATTGAGTAAGGTTGAATTAAGTTAGTAAATACTCATATTCTTGCTATATATATACATACCCATTTAGAATATAGTCGCAATATATATGAGTAAACATACATATTTAACTTATTTCTTATACAAACCATAAAACATGCTCATTCCATACTACAAAGATGATTACACTCAAAATTAGTCTATTACTCTCGTATGTAAGTCAAACCTTATGCCTATTATTCCTCTAACCTTTAATCAACATAAACTTCTATTTAATGAATAAAACATTAACAATAGACTCCGATACATGTGAGATCAACCAAGGCATGACAATCTTAATCTATATAAGTATGTTATATTATAACTTGTTTTGCATCTGAATCCTCTTAAAACATGATCCTATGAGAGTTAAACCCTAAGGTTTGTAATACCTGCATATGCATAAGTTTAACCTTGCAAATTGTAGTTACTCTCACCCCTACTGTCTTATGTATTAATTCATATTAGTCCAAACAACTTCACACCCTGAAAATGAATTATGGTATATTTAATCTTACAATCTTAGCTTCCTGAACTCGTAAAATAAAATAAATCATAAAGAATAGGTATGGTGCGCCATACGATCCCTAAAACCGTTAATCAATAATAAAAGACTATAGCATAAGAGTAACTCACTTACCTGCTTGTTTTGTGTAATGATTATATTTGATTTTCCATTTGATTTCCTCTTGCCCTTATTGAAAATGTTATTTGCTATTTGCTATCTTTTCCGCCATACGACGTGTAGAGTACGACGTCTCGGCCTTCGTCGTCGACAATCTCAAGATGATGTCTTCGACTCGTCGCTAAAGACAACAAATAGCAAGGCAAGCACCCCCTTTGAGCATATTGAACCCAGATTTCATAATCAACTAAAATGTGATTAAGAATCTTCCTGCATGCTCATATTTTGGTAAATCTCTATTTTGTGTTATCTGGTAGCTATAACCCATATTGGAGGATTTCCTGAATATTGTTGACATATGCTCCATGATAACCTTAGGTATGGGGAGATTCATATACTTGATGGGATATAACGATTATTAATTGCATTTGCTTAGTGATGCTTAGAAAAATGTCAGCGACATTTACACCCACACTTTTCTTTATGAAATCTTTTATGGTTTATTTGAACAGTAAAGGATACTGGTAGTTTGATAAAAATGAAAATAAAACTATTGATTTTGACGTGGGTGATTATTGGCAATAGCCGGATGTACATGTTTTAACGTGTACGTAGCTAGGGTGGAGTTATCGCCCATGTCACTTTGAGGACCGAACGTAGTGTTGCATGATCCAAGTAAACCGTACATCCACAAGTACTGGACTGGGACAGTCTTAACTTATTAAATTATTTGGGAATTAGCTTTGCACATTGGTAGGCAGTTGTAGCACGGGCATTCCGGATATAGGTTTGCTCGAGGGAGGTGTCATCACCGAGGTGTTGGCATCTGCCGTTGTAACGGTGTACGCCTGGCTATGAATTGGGGCTGTTGTTGTACCATTTGAGCCGCGGGCTCCTGAATACTATTGCTTCACCGTTTGTTTGCTTCCATCATAGTCAGGAGTAACGTCATTGGGCTAGTGCAAAGTTAAGGTTCAAATAATCGAACGGTTTCGTTATGAACTCCCTGGCGACACACCAAAGGAAGTGTGTAATTATCGATTGCAAAAAGGGAAGTCATTATTTGTGGGTAAAGCTGTACAACTCTGCAGAGTAAAAACTATTCGAATAGCCGTGTCCACGGTCATGGACGACTTGGCTAACCAGCATTAGTTAGTTGTTTTCTATTTTCTAAAACTCTTGATAAAATGATTTGGAAAGTGATTCACATTTGTTAAATGTCACTTATTGTTATATTTGTTCGTATAAGACCATGGAGGGTCTTTTCCGTTATTTTTACTCACAAAAGGGCCGTGAGTAACTTATTGTTATTTCTGTCAATACTTGATATTTTGATTACTTATCAAACTGTTTTAAATTCAGTTTATGCTTTCCATTACTATTCAGTATTTACAATTCAAATCTTCGCTTTATGCAAAACAACCGTAGAAACCCACTTTCTATTCAGCTTGCATATAATTCAGGTTTGCAAACACTACAAGTCTTGCTGAGTACGCAATGTACTCACCCTTGCTATCGTTGTTGTTTTTAGACAGGATATCTCGACAGTTACTCTGACGCAGGAAAACGGGATTGTTAACGACGGTTCTTTCTAAGGCTTTACCTTGTCAGTTGCCTGTGGATTATGTGGCAAACTACAAGACATCTGATTCTTTTGGCTATGTTTAGTCGACCTTCTCGGTCATATTGTATCAATACTTCCGCTGTAATAAAATATGAAACTTTTGTATGGTTGTGATTTCCAAATTGTGTTTGTGCGTGCTAGCTACTGATCATGGGACTGGCACAGTATGCACATTAGAACCTTGCTTTTATGTTTGCACTATAGCATAAAAGTGAGGGTCTTACACGCAGACGCCATAATTATTTCAGAAGCTGGGAAAGAATTTAATATTGATGAAATTTACACAGCTGAGTCTTCATTTGCTGAAATGGATGTAATGATAGTGCTATAATCAGCTTGGAACAATTGCTAAAT
The DNA here is from genome assembly GCA_036346355.1 of Rhipidocladum racemiflorum. Taxonomy (NCBI): domain Eukaryota; kingdom Viridiplantae; phylum Streptophyta; class Magnoliopsida; order Poales; family Poaceae; genus Rhipidocladum; species Rhipidocladum racemiflorum. The sequence goes on from JAYEVF010000051.1 coordinate 64,105, forward strand.
GAATCCCAAATCTGTGATTGCTGAAATAATGCTTGTCTAATAACTGCAATGTAGCTTCTGTGTTATGTCTGTTTCAGAGGGCATGGCTAGCATTTCCTGAGGCTAGCCAATAAACAGAAAAAGGTGTATGTATGAAAACCATATCACAGACGGTTCACAACTAAGCACCGTCTGTGATATAAATATCACAGACGGTTCATACATGTGGACCTTCTGTGATAGTTTGTATAACACATATGGTTCATACACTAAACCGACTGTGATATACACTAACACAGACGGTTGGTATAAGGAACCGTTAGTGATAGGATTTATATCATAGACGGTTCATATTACAAACCGTCAGTAGATTTAATATAGCACTGACGGTTCTAAATAAGAACCGTCTGTAAAATTATTATCACAAACGGTTAATAAAACCGTCTGTGAAGTGGTTCTATTATCACTGACCCATTGTTAGAGACGGTTCACAAAGCCGTCTCTGATGATATTTGTGAACCGTCTCTGATGGGCTTTTCTGTAGTAGTGGTTAGAGATCGGGTAGTAGCAAAAGCCATTATTTGGCTTGGAGTTAGTTTTGGTTGGGTTAGTGAAATGTCGTCGTTTCTTGGTGGGTTGAGCTAGCTCGGGACTTCTCCCGGCTTGCAAGTTGTAAATAAGTCGTAGATTGGGTCCTCGCGGTGCCGTAATATTTGGGGAAAACCTCCACTTGCTCGCCGTCTTCCTAGTCCTGGGCAATCCGGAGTGTCCGGACACCCAGTCCGGAGTATCCGGGTTATCCGGACTGTCCGGACCAAATACCCGGACTGTCCGGGTTCACCTGGTCTGTCCGGTTACGTTCGTTGGTTCGGTTGCGTCGTTTCGTCGGGGGTTTTCATTCTAGTTGTTTTCATTGCATTGCATGCATCTTATTGTTGCATATGATTCGTGTAGAAAACGAAACCGCGGAGGGTGATACCGCCGTGGTTGAGGGAGTTGCCGAGGGGCAAGTTGCTGTCGGTCCGCAAGCAGAAGAACAAGGCAAGCACCTATGCATCTTGAACCTTATGTGAAATCTATTTTTGTGAATTTACTGCTTATTGGATGTTAAGTGTTGCATTAGGAGTTGAGGTGTGGGATAGGCTAGATCCTATTTGCTGCATGTACCCTTTTCATTGTTACTTGAAGACACCTCCCTTGGAGCTAGATTATGGGTATTAATTGTGTCGTGCTTAGTATGCTTAGGAGTCGGGTTCGGGCCAAGTAGTGGATGGTTCCACTGCTTGTGGTTTACACATTTAAGTCTCTGGAACTGTTTGTTTATGGTTATGTTGTGGAAAAAGGTATAATTGGAGACCGGGCGGGAGAATTGGGGCATTTGGGTAAGGAGACCCAAATGTGGTAGTCCTGCCTGAGTCAGCTAAGGACCGATCCGATGTGGCACCATGGCTGGGCACTAACTGGTTGGTCACATGCCTGATTATGGTAGGGTAAGCCCTGTTTTATCGCATGCTTACTCGAAGGACTACGACCTCATGCGGTTGGGCATGATGATGAGGGCGAGGCCTAGGCCGGCTCTCGAGTGGCCAAGCCGGGCTTGGGCTACTCGAGAGGGTGCTAGGTTTTCCGACCCATGAGGGTACTTCGGCGAGTAAGTATGGATGGGAGGGGGTTGACATGAGTTTCCTTCGTGGCACATGTCGTGTGATCAATGCTTCCCTGCAGGGTTAATTAAGCGATTCGAATTGCCGCGCTCTCGGATATGAGCACGCTTGGTCACTGCTGTTACACGTAGTAAATAACTTGAATTGAATTTCGCCGTTGGGCTTGAGCTCAAAATGAAGGTGGTTAATTGATGTGGTTTGTTAATTGTTAACTTCACCTAGTGGTAGGTGCATTAACAACCGCACAAAAATTGAGAATTGAGTAGTTTAAGTAACTAAACAACAAATGTTAAGCATTTCGCAACTGTTCTACTTTCAGCTTATTCCTTGCTACATCCAAATGCATAATCTTTGGAGTCGGTCATATATGGACCACAGGTAAGACTTGCGAGTACCTTTTGTACTCAGGCTTCTGCTTTCGTGGTTTTGCAGGTGAGGATCCAGCGGGGTGTGAGTTTTGCCCCTACTGCCTATCGGTGACCGGGCGAGGCACCGAGTAGAGGCCGCGATTGTCGCGTGTGCGCCCGGAAGTGTTAGGGCATGACACTCCTGGGGTGTTTTGCTTTTGTTGTGTAGGATAGTTGGTAATACTTTTGTTGTATAATCACACTTTTATTTCTGCAACGGAATCGTCTGCTTTTCGCTTGGTCGTTTTTGTTGGTTGTTGCTGTTGGGCCTCTTGTGCCGTGTGGTGTGTTCGTTTGCTTCCGCGTTTTTGCGTCTCTGGTAGTGAGCTTGGGGGCTTGATGCCCCTTTGTGCGAATTGAATGTTGATATGGCATTGGGAACCGGTATGTGGGGATCCTGGGCGAGTTTCGGATCGCATACCGGGGGAATACCGGGGTTGTTGTCGAGTCGTTTGGATGTTTGTAGAGTTGTCTCGATTGGGCTTGGGTATTAGCTTTGGGATCACCTCCGGTGATGCGTGGCTAGGATCCAAATCCGGCGGGAGCAACTGTTCATCCAACAACTCGAGGACGATCTGGGCGGCTCCTCTCACCAAGTCAAGTAAGGACCGACGCTTATGACTGTTCATTCTAAGCATAACCGTACTACTACATGTCTAACATGGTACGACCTGGCTAAATAATTTGTAGAAACCTAACTTAGACTCGCCAGTTGGTGGACTGTGGGTGCCAGATAGAGGCAAGTTGTACTCCCCACATGGCGCAAGAGGAGGCTTCTGTACTGGGTAGATAGAACCCTAACAGCGGTGAAACCTCAGCGGGTGAGTTGGGTTAGGCGTATACATTGTAAAGGCCTTGTCATGATCTCTCTACCGACACACCCAAGGAAGTGTGTTAATTGCATGGCATTAAGAGTTGATCGTGTCTTGTGGGTAAAGCTGTACACCTCTGCATAGTTAAAACTATTCGAATAGCCGTGCCTAAGGTCAAGGGCAAAGCAAAGAATGCTCTCATACTGGTAGACTTTGGTTTTTGGTTTCAAATCAAGCAATGATTTGTTTTGGGATTCGGGAGTGGTTAGAACTCACTACTACGGAAAGGGCTTTTAGTACCGGTTTAAAATAGCCTTTAGTACCGGTTTTTGAACCGGTACAGGCCATCCGGGACTGATGCTCAAGGGCATCAGTCCCGGTTCCCTCACCCGGTACTGATAGAGTATCAGTACCGGTTGGTAGTCACACGTGGCAGCGCATCGTGAGACCCAGTGGACCTTATCAGTACCGGTTGGTGTCTCCAACCGGTTCTGATGAGGCCCTCATCAGTACCGGTTGTTTTATCTAACCGGTACTGATGGGTTGTATATAATATATATGTAAATATGTGTGTGTCCAATACTGGCTATTATATATAATATACTACAATATATATAATCAAATCACGGTGACTTCATGTGTGTGTTAAATCACAACGAATTAAAACACATATAATCAATCATGCACATTTTCCTGATAATAAAATCACTGTACATTCATTAACAAATTTAATTACATATAATGTACTACAATATGCACACAACTTTAATTACAACTCCAGTATTTCTTTTCCTTCTGTTCATTGGGATTTTTTACGTGCATCGCTCTTGCTAGCCGTAGATGTCGAGAATGACAGTTCACCGGTCCTTATCGAAGGGCCCCACCTATTAAAATTTGGTTCGTGGAACTCGCCTTTTGGATTTACAACCTCATCGTAAATGAAGCCAACGAGTTGTTCTTGAATTGCTCTCACTCGCGCTGGCGAGAGTTCTGAACCTTGTTCCGCCAAATATTGAGGCACCTGTCGTTAAGTCATTAACAAATCAATCCTTGAATTTGTACAAGATGTAAGGAGTAATATAGATCGTTAAAGGTAGTAATTATATTTACTCACCCCCTTGTCGCCTTTTAGCATGCGGTCAGCGGCTCCGGTTTGGGTGTGCAAAAACTCACATACGTAGTAACCGCATAAATTGTTGCCCGCCGACTGACTCAAGATCTGCGGTTGAAAAAGTTGAAAGCGTGAAATGAATGCAAGGAAATTAACTTAACTAACCAAAAAGCTAGCTTTATGATATACGTACTTGAGAGGCTGTTGTAATTTCGAATTTCTCCTTGAATGCGCCCCTATTTTTAGCACGAAACTGTGCGAATGCACTACACATATGATTACCAATTGTACATGATTAGAATTTGTTTCAAATGGAAGGAAATAGAAGTAATACAATAATGAAAGGAACAAGAATTAATACCGGTCGAGCAAATCGATGAAGGTTTGATACGTTTGAACTGGTTTCCTTCTCGAGTCCATAATTGTGATCCGACTATGATCTAGCTCGATCATAATAAGAATCCAGTGAAAACTGTACATGTCGACATAGATAACTAATTAGTTCTAACATAGTGTTATGAAAAAGGAGTAGAACAAGGCGGTACGAAAACACATACTCATGTGCGTAGGGTAGATATATCCTTGACTTATATTGATGTCCCATTAGCGCATTGTATACGTTAGTCTGTGTTTCGCTTGGGCTGTATCTAACGGTTGTCTCGTTGATAACTAATGGGTCCATGAATCCTATGTCAAAAATTTGATCCCTTCGGCATCTTTGTATCTCCATGCTACACAAGAAGAAATTAGTTAGGCTTGCAAGGTCCGTACTCTACAAGGGCACGCACGATGGTTTTTTTGTAAATAAGACACTTACAGAGTCTAGCAACCCACCAAGGACGCTACCAGGGCGCCTGTCTGGGTATAGATCATACATGACGTGCCATTCCATAAAAATTCACCGTCACCGTGAAAAAATCTTGATCCTTGTACCTGACGACAAGCAGTGTAGACCATGCTTGATCGCGTCCAAGTACCATTCATGGAATTGCCGCATCTTTGTCGTTAGGTGGAAGCGACTCCTCACGCTGACCAATGATCCACCCAATGTAAATGGCCATCTTACTTGGGCATACTCAATATCTGTTGTGCCTAATAATAGACTTGGGTCAAGCCCAGTTTCATCAAAGAATAGTAGCATCGCCTTAGCCGTCTCCTTCTCATTGTCCTCACCGTCAACTTCTTGTGGCATTCCTTTTGCAATGTGCGCTCGTAGTTTGATTGGCGAGGCATTTCTTTTTGATCCTTCAAATTTGTAATAGTCGTCAAGCCTTTGTGAAATTCTTTCGTGCCAGGTTGAACCTTCTTCTTTGGTGACTTGGGTCTAAAAAATTCAGTTACCTCACCTTGTACAATCTTATTGGTCTCCTCGTCGGTCATATCGTACGCCAGCTTCGAAAGTGGACGCAACTTCTTGGATTGGGTGGAGGACCTCGTCTTCTTGGGAGCTGCTGGCTGAGCTGGCTTGTTTCCTTTGGTTGGCGCCTTCTTGGGAGGAGACGGTCTTCTTGTGGGGCTTAAGTGCACGGGAGGTGGTGTAGAAGTCGGCGCATTCTTGGGAGGAGACGGGCTTCTCGTAGGGCATATGTGCGCGTGAGGTGGTGTTGGAGTCGGCGCCTTCTTGGGAGGAGATGGGCTTCTCCTAGGGCTTATGTGCGCGGGAGGTGGTGTAGGAGTCGGGCTTTTTCTTGGGCTTGGGTGTGCGGGAAGTGGTGTAGGAGTCGGGCTTCTTCGCAGAGAGGACACATCCATGTTATCTCGAAAAATTATGTGCCGTTTGCGCCATAGGATGAAAGTGTGTACCGCCTCTCCTAGCTTCGTACTCCCGTCACCTCCGGGAATTTCGAGCTCAAGGTCCTCGTACCCTGGGCAAACCTCCTCCACCGAGACCTTGGAGTAGTTTGACGGTATCTGTTGGCCATGGATGAGCTGCCCTGGCTCCACTGGGTGAACCATGCCATGTGCCGCCTTCAAGGAGAGGTTTCGCGCCCCGACATGCAGCTCACAAGGTGTCTGCTGCCTGATGTCATCTACGGGATACCTGTCCAAGTCCGCTTCGGGCAGCCCACCGGAAGCGCAGCTGCTCCGCTGCCCGGTGGGGCTGATGATGTTAGGATTGCTGGGAGGTTCCTGGCACGTCTCCATTTGTTGGCTCTGGGCTAACTGTTCCTCTATCTGAGTCATGCGTTCTTCAAGTGCACTAAGTTGTTGTGCATGTCGAGCCTTGCTTCTCATCCGACTCCTATAGGTCTCGGCGTCCTGAGCGAAACCAACCTTCCACGGGACGACGCCAACGCCTCGTGTACGTTCAGGGTGCTCCGGGTTTTGTAGAGCCCTTGTTAGCTCATCATTCTCCCTGTTTGGCACGAAGTTACCTTGGGAAGTCTCCTCGATGGACTGCACAAGCCTTCTGGCCACATCTCTCAGCACCTCCCCAAACACCGCATTGCCGCTATCATCGAGGCCACCACTGTGAGCATAGAACCAATGCTTTGCTCTGTCAAAGCCATTCCATTGTTGCGAGTGTGACACCCTTCGCTAGCAGGTCATGCTCCCTCTTCTCCCATTTGGGTATTGCTTGGCGGTAACCACCAGGGCCGAGTCGGTGGTGGTAATTCTTCTTCTGTGCATTCAGCTTGTTCTTCTCACTCAAACTTTGACCTTCCTCTGAAGTCTTGTAGTTCACGAACGCTTCCCAGTGATCTTGCAACTTCGGGAACTTGTTGAAGTCGGGCGTTCGATTCTCCTTGATATACTCTATGTTCAACTTCTTTTTATAAGTTTGGAATGCGATGGCCATCTTCTTGAGAGTGTAACTCTTCACCTTCTCTTCGGTCCCTTGGGGGAAGGTGAATGTCTCTCTGACATCGTTCCAAAGCATGTTTTTTGTATCTTCAGGAACCTGATCCCATTTTGCTACGCTAATGGGCACGTGGTCCCTAACGTGGACGCCGCATGCCGAATTGAACGGCCCAATCACCGTCAAGGGTTTCTGAGGTTGGCCGTTCTCGTTGACTTCGGTGACAACATATCTTGCCTTCGGCTTCTTGGTTGGACCTCGCTGTCGTGATTGCCCGCTTGGTTGATCGATCTGAAAGCATGGTACAATCATGAACGGGTCAAAATGTTGGCTTAGCATGATAGTGAAATCGACAATCATTAACGTGATTGATTGTTACCTCTGCGGCATCATCGTGCTCTGCGGCCTCATCGTGCTCTGCGGCCTCATAACCACCATCTCCCGCAATCAAATTTTCCATAAATTCTTCTTGATCAAATCCTTCGCCGTCCATCGTTGTTTCTTAGGCTAGAAGAAGGCACTGCAAATTAACGGCGTGGAAGACGGCGAGGAACAAATGCTGATTAGACCAACTCTACTTATACATTTCACATTTCAAATATACTGACACATCTCACATATACATCACATTTGACATATAATTACTCATCTGACACATCTCACATATACATAACATTACCTCCACCACATGGAAAAGAACAGATATTGACAATTGAGAATATATCTCTGGAGTAACCATTTCTTCACCAATGTAATCAATGGTACATAAATCGACGGTCTCTAGATCATTTATTGCAACTGGAACTTACATCATTTTGCATACAAAGCCTGACATTGCAAATATATTACGTTTGCAACATATACCAAAAAGTTTCGATTCTATACAGGTGCCAATTCACCGTTGGCGGGAACGTTGCAATCTGGCAAAGTGACAATGTAATGGTCTAATTGCTGAAACAATACTAGCTAATGTCTAATTGATCAGTACAACATCATGTTAGCATTCATTCAACATCTGTTCTTGAACAAGATCACAACCGAAATAGAAATACTACACATTTTCCTCCAATTAGCAAATCCAACGTGAATCTACACCATACATGTACACCAGAGATATATTCTGAGGCAAGAAGCGGCGAGGGGGAGCACCGTCGGGGGCGAGCTCGGGAGGGTGGCGCCATCGGGAGGCGGCACCGTCGGTGGGGGGCGAGGTTCGGGACGGCGGCGCCGTCGGGTGAAAGCGAAGCTCGGGGCAGCGCGATCCGGACGGCAGCCCAGCGTCCGGGAGGGCGGCGCCGTCGAGGAGGCGGCACCGTCGGGGGGGGCGAGCTCCGGGACGGCGAGGCGAGCTCCGGGAGTGTGGCGCCCGTCGAAGCGAGCTCGGGAGGGCTTCCGACGCCACGAGGCTCACAGTGGCGGCGGCCAGCGTCAGGAGGAGGAAATGGGATAAAATCGGGCGGGAGGAGCACTAAGGTGGGGAGGAAATGGCGGCAGGGAAGTTTATAGGGGCACCATCAGTCCCGGTTGGTGTATCCAACCGGGATTGATATACACATCAGTACCGGTTGGATACACCAACCGGGACTGATCATTCCACATATGAGGAAAACCTAGGAGCTGTCAGTACCGGTTGGTGTATCCAACCGGTACTGATTAGATCACATCAGTACTGGTTAAATACACCAACCGGTACTGATTAGAATTAAATTCAAACTCTATTTACAATAAAATGAAAGAAAAAAATGATTTTTTGCACTCTTATAATTCCAATGCAAATTGGAATCCTTGTTACTAGTCATTTATAAATTCCTTTTATAGTTTCTACAATTCAACAATAATATATAAACAAGATAAGGTTATTAATATAAATTAAAAATATAAAAAATAAAGTAATTTTTGCTTAAATTCAATTATTGCTTCTTTGCTTAATAAAAAATAATAAATCATTATTATTCCACACTAAAATGATTTACAAAAAATAAAAAAGGTAATTAATACACAACTAGTATGTTAGTAGTCTATTACACCAAAAGAAAGCAAAGTGATCCATCACAATAGACAATTTAGTAGCATGGGAACACTGAGACAAGATTGGACTTATTTGCTAACTACTTTGTTTTTACAAGCGATCCTTCATTATGATCGCGGCGTGCGTAGGGACAGTCCTCTGTATCATTCAGGTCACTAATGTCTCGTCCTTTGTGAAAGGAGGCAGCTCGTCGAATTGATTATACTCTTCTTCGTCCGTGACGCCCTCAACTCCGACAATCCTTCTTTTACAGAAAGAACCACGTGGCGCCTTGGTTGATCGCTCTTGCTAGTCTTCTCATTTTGATTTATGTTTTCGGTAGATTTGTTATGTGCCTCTTCCTTTTAGTAGGCTTGTCCTTCGCTTTTTGTTCTTGTCCATGTCCATCACATAGAATACTTGTGTCACATCATTAGCGAGCACGAATGGTTCATCCCTATAGGCCACTTGCTTGAGGTCCACGGTTGTCATACCGTACTCATCGATCTCCACGGCTGCCGATTTGACCCATTGGCACGAAAGCAGATGGACTTTTAAAGGTCCGTACTCGAGCTCCCAAATCTCCTGTATGAAACCATAATAGGTATCCATCTTTCCATTTTTGTCCAAGGCATCTATACGGACGCCGCTGTTTTGGTTGGTGCTCTTGCTATCCTGGGCTGTTGTGTAAAGTGTACCCATTTATCTCATACCCTTGGAATGATATGACTGTTGTGGATGGTCCCCAAGCCAAGAGTTTCAACTGTTCATCATCTGTATGGTTGCCCAACAGTTGCTTTTGTAACCAACCACCGAAATGATCCATTTGCTCGACTGCGATCCACTTATCTGACTTCTCTGGGTATTGGGAGCGTAGACTCATCTCGTAATCATACATATATGGAGCCACTACAGTTGCTTGTTTCAATACTGTGAAATGTGCTTGTTTAAATGAAAGTAGATCGTGGCTATAGGATTCTTTTCTCCCTAAAGTCCCTTTTCCCCGTAGCCTCCCCTCATGGCGTGATACAGGAACGCCAATCGGATTCAGATCATCAATGTAATTAACACAAAACTCGATCACCTCCTCTGTGCCGACACCCTGCGCAATGCAGCCTTCTGGACGAGACCGGTTACGAACATACTTCTTTAGGATGCCCATGTACCTCTCGAAAGGGAACATATTGTGGAGGAACACGGGTCCGAGAATTTGTATCTCTTTAACAATGTGGACCATGAGATGGACCATAATATCAAAGAATGATGGAGGGAAGATCATCTCAAGGCTAACTAGACTATTGACCATGTCGTCATGCAGATTACATAACTTATTCGGCTCGATGACCTTCTGCGACACCGCGTTGAAGAACGAGCACAACTTTATGATTGTCACTCGTACCTTGTCCTGAGAATACCTCGTGACGCCACTTTGGGAGCAAGCGTGTCATCAACACGTGACAATCATGGGATTTTATGTGTACGATTTTATTCTCTTTTGTGTTTATGAGTCTCCTTATGTTCGAGGAGTATCCGAAGGGACCTTCACATTGTTCAAGAACTTAATCATATTTTTCTTCTCTTCCTTGCTCAGAGTGTAGCTCGCGGGGTGGAGGTAATGTTGTCCTTCCGCTCTCATTTCCGGATGTAGGTCGTTCCTGATTCCCAGCAGCTGTAGGTCCTTTCGTGCTTGAAGTGTATCTTTTGATTTGCCATACATATCTAGGAAGCCTAGCAGGTTCACGCAGACATTCTTTGTGATATGCATGAAGTCCAGTGAGTGGCGAACCTCTAAGTCTTTCCAGTAAGGCAAGTCCCAAAATATTGACTTCTTCTTCCAAATGGGCTTTGTGTGATCTTGTTTTGTCGGGACAGGTTTGCTACCTGGACCTTTTCCAAATACTACTTTCAGATCGTTTACCAAAGAAAATACAAGAGCCCCACTGCGATGCGGGGGCTTCTTACGTTTCTCTTCCGTCCCATCAAAATTCTCACCCTTCCTCCTTAACGGGTCCTTCGTATGGAGGAATCTACGGTGGCCCATGTACACAACCTTTCGAGAGTTTTTTAGGTACTTGCTGTCCGTTTCCTCTAAGCAGTGGATGCAGGCTTTATATCCTTTGATGGATAGGCCCGACAGGTTACCAAGTACAGGCCAGTCGTTGATGGTTACAAATAGTAATGCACGTAAAATGAAGTGCTCTCTTTTGTACTCATCCCATACACGTACACCATCGTTCCACAATGTTAGCAGATCTTGAACCAACGGTTTGAGGTACACATCGATGTCGTTTCCAGGTTGCTTCGGGCCTTGGATAAGCAACGGCATCATAATGTACTTCCGCTTCATACACGACCAAGGAGGAAGGTTGTAGATACACATAGTCACGGGCCAAGTCTTTGTGGATCGCCGCTCATCTCGCCATACGGGTTCAACCCATCTGTACTCAACCCAAACCTTATGTTCCTCGCATCCTCAAGAAAGTCCGGTATGTTCTATTGACTTTCCTCCACTTTGGGAGCCATCAGCGAGGTGTCTTAGCCTTCCGTCCTCCTTACGGTCTTCTTTGTGCAGCGCATCATCGTGGCATGTGCTTTGTTCGCAAATAAACGCTTCAACCGTGGTATTATAGGGAAATACCACACCACCTTACCAGGGGCCTCTTCTTCTTACGCTGCCCCTCTACCTCACCTGGGTCGTCACGCCTGGTCTTATACCGCGAAGTTTTGCATACCGGACAAACATCCAAATCCTCGTACTCATTGCGATAAAGGATACAATCGTTACGACATGCATGTATCTTCTGTACCTCTAACCCCAAAGGGCAGACAACTTGTTTGGCATTGTACGTAGTTTCGGGCAGTGTGTTCCCCTCTGGAAGTATCTTCTTGATGAGGCATAACAACTCGTCGAATCCCTTATCAGATAATCCATTGGTCGCCTTCCATTGCATCAGTTCTAGTGTAGTACGCAACTTTTTATGGCCCTGTTGGCTGTTTGGGTACAACAATGTTTTGTGGTCCTCCCATAGGCGCTGGAACTTTTCGTAATGTCTTTCATCGATGTATTCTCCCTCTCCATCAAGCAGCATCTGGTCTAGGTCATCATTGCCAAACTCCCCAAATGTATCATCGCAAGAGCCAGGTTGGCCAGCGTCTAAGATATTGTTCGCCTCTTCTTGTTCACCGTCTTCTTGTATAATTTCTTCTTCACCATGCTTGGTCCAACAGGTATAGTTTGTCATGAAACCTCTTGTGAGCAAATGGAAGTGAAGGTGGCTGGAGTTTGCCCACTCGTTCTCATTCTTGCAGTCTATGCATGGACAACATATGTAGCCTGACGTCGTGTATGCATCGATCGCACGAAGAAAATCTTGCAAACCCTGCAAGAACTCCGGGGAGCGTCGGTCCATGTACATCCATCGCCGGTCCATCTACATTATATTACATCAAGGTAACTTTTAGCTCATTTTCCGATAATGAATTGTTCAACATTTCCCAAAATCCAAATCAAGACAACTATATTTTTAAAATGATTTTATTTCATAATATACATTAAAGGCACTATATTTCATTACATATTTTTCCATAAAATGATTATTTGCTCATTATTCATACTCGACAAGTTTTTGCAACCTACTAAAATAATTAGTCAATGAAAATCTAGATTCAAAATTCTTCATCAATCGATGGAACCAAAACCTAAATATTAATGCAAGCATAATTTCACGGCTGACTTTGCTCAAATTTTCAAAACTTTTTTTGAAAACTTTTTCACAAAAATTTTTAAAAATTTTATCGAATATTAAACTAATATTATATTTTCAGTAAATACATATATATTTTTAATAATGTTTTAATTATCAAATGAATTTAAAATTCTTATTTTTTGAACATAACAATAGCAATTTGAAGATCATAAAATCTATGATTTTCATGCACAATTCTTAATTTCCCCAACTATATATGCACCATCCTACATCGAACGATGGAACTAAAATGTAAATTTGAGCTAGATCCACACCTTAAATGCGAGCTATATTATAATCCAAGCAAATTTAAGCTTAGTTACCTTGGTTGCGAGTAAATTTTTGCATCCTACTTGAAAAGATCGAGCTAGAACTTTACATTTGTAATCTTTCATCGATTAATGGAAAAGATCAAATTTTCTTCATAATTCAAGCAAAGAAGAGGCTCCATTTAACACAAATGTAGTGAGGAATGATGGTACTAACCTTAGTTACCTTGCTTGGAGTAAAATGACCAAAATTTTAAAATTTGGGCAGCACCTCCCCTTCCTTGGAGCTCTTGCCCGAACTGCTGTTCTCCTCATCGGCTGATCAAATGATCTTGGTGCAGCGGAGAGGCGGGAGGAGGAACAAGTTTAAATTGCGACAGAGTACTGGGTTCACAAAGACAAGCCGATGCTGATAGTTTCACATCGATGCACGGTTAGTGCCTTACACCGTACTAATATCCACCGCAATCGTAGCCGTTGCTACTAGATAGTACCGGTTCGAATACAAACCCGATCGATGTGACTATCTCGATGCCGGTTGGTACCTTTAACCGGTACTGACCACCACCCCCGAGCGTATGTTGATCCAAACTAATGCCTCTTCGAGTTGAGGCAGAGTACATGCGTATGTTCAAATGAAAAATCAGAATGCTATGTAAATAGAACAGCTAATATTTAATATTACCCACCGTTGAAAATGTTCAAATATACAGTGACATTACATAGTGGATAATTAACATTACATAAATAAAAAGTTCAATTATCGTCGTCACTCCATGGGGGGCTGCCGCTGTCCTCGCTATCATCGCTGTCACTGCTGTCGTCGTCATCGTCGTCGGTGGCGGCATGGTGAACGTCGTCCTCGGAGGAGGAGGATGATGAGCTCCCCCAGCGGATGACGGTGACGTCCTCCTCCTCCTCGTCCTCCTCCTCCGAGCGACGAGTTTTTTTAGATCAAGAGGACATCAAAATGATACCCCAGTTTTCAATTAAAGAAAACTCAAGAACAGTAGAACATGAGGTTGGCACCACCTCACACCATGATGTCCTAAACAAGAACACAAACCCTCACAACACAGAAAAGAAAACGTTAACAACATTCCCCAGTACATCAATTCAAAAAATTTTCTAATCAGTCACGAAGACTATCCAGGTAATCAGACCATTTCTGTAATTCTTCTGGAATAGATTCAGCAGACTCATTCGCAGCAGCAACATTGTCAGTTAATTTGCTCCCATATTCAGCATCAAGCTTCACCATGTTCCATACCCCAAAGCCAGGGGGCGCGTAGGATGGCCTCCATCTGATTGCAGAATGCCTCCACCTTGGTCATCATCAGCTCCTTGTAGATAGGACGCCAGTTTCTTAGGAACACTATTAGCCTTCTCCACACAGCCTTTATACTTGTCCACTTCTGGAATCGAAAAACCATGTCATTTCTTATGCTCCATAAATCCCAAATCACAGCAGCACCAATAGTATTAATAGCAGCATTTTTATCATTACTTAACCAAAAATGAGCCACAGATTCGAAATCTTGCCCTATCTTAACACTAAAGTAGTCACTGACTACAAACCAAACATTTTTAGCTACAACACAATCAAAGAATAAATGATTTACTGACTCCATTTCATTACAAAAACAGCAAGATAAACCTCTATCTATTCCTCTCTTCAAAAGATTGTCTCTAGTCATAATTTTGTTATTAGACACAAGCCATAGAAAGAAATGAATTTTCGGAGGTACAATTAAACTCCAAACAGCTGGAATATAAACAGGGACGACAACGAGTCCCAACCGTATGCCCAATGGATGTCATCTAGGAGCTGCATGCTCGATACGTGCAGGACACATCGGATGAGGACAACAATGGCGTGGTGGTGGTACCAGATGGGAGATGGCCAAGTATTACGGATGCGGCGGCGATGCTCCATCCTCGGTTGCGGCGGCGCTGAGGTGATTTGGCTCCAGGGCATGGTTTGGAAAAAGGTTAACGGTAGTAGGTTTGGTGATAGATCCGTAATATCCTCAGGGAAGATTATAATTAAAAAAGAAAAGACTATTACTCCCTCCAGTTTGGTAATATGTGTCGTTTTAGACATAGTGATGGTCAAACTTTCGAAACTTTGACTATCGATATATTTTTAAGTATTTAAATTGGATACATGAAAATTATATGTGTAGACTTGTCTCGAGAAGTACTTTCATAATATTATAATTTTATTGGGTTTTATAAATATATTATAATAAAAATCAGTAGTCAAAGTTGTGTTTTGAAGACCGTGTTGATGTCCAAAATGACAGATATTACCAAACCAAAGGGAGTATGTTCTAAACAAATCAACGATCAGATTTACTTTCTACTACCGTAAAATTTCTCTTCAACATACATGTGTAATGTTGCTGCAGCCTGCAGCTGGCAATCGGAATCGATTTCTCTCTAAGAGCTACTCTGTTTCCAAGTATCAAAATAGTTCCATCTTCTGATAATTACTAGAGAAACTCGGCAGGAAAAATGATAAGCAATTTCAACATATTAGTGCATGACAGTAACACCAGATCTTCCGCGCTCAAACTCGCAGGATTGAAAAACACATAACAACGTAGTATATGCAGTTTTCATCAACAAAGCACAAGCTGAATTTATGGTTCATCAATCACATATACCATTAGGTTTGTGCACACCACCTTATTCCAAACAGGCAGCAAATCCACACAAACCAGCTTGATTGTGAATACCACACCAAGCAGGAGAAAGCTAGCACACCAGTGCTTCACACGCCGATTCAAGCATACCCAAATCAGGTAGCTTCGTGAAAAGCAAACACACCATTTATTCGTACACAACTTGCACGCAAGCCACATTTAGAACACAAACACACAGCCAATGGGTAACACATCAAGAGCTGTGAAACAACTCGTAACAGCAGTAAACTATAGGCCGACCTCCCTTCCACTGCAGAACAGCACAAGCAAAGAGCAGCACAACAAATTACCTAGGCAATGAAGAGGGAAAATTAAAAATATTACTTAGATAGCAAATTAATGGCACTTGCTCAACTTATCCATATGTATATAAAGTGCTCTATGGGTACCCACCTCGACACTTCGGCATCTCAAATCGGCATGTGAGTGTCGTCACAGATGTTCAAGACTGACTACAACAAAGGGAGATGATGAACAACCTGCTGAAACAGCATTTAGAGCGTGCTTGTGTCAGAATGAAAGCTCAAGCGGACAAACATAGGTTAGAGAGGACATTTGAAGTGGGTGACACAGTTTATCTCAAGTTAAAACCATATGTTCAGACTTCTATCGCTACACGGAGTAATCAGAAGCTGTGTTTTCGTTTTTATGGACCATACCGTATAGTGCAAAAGATTGGCAAGGTAGCATATAAGTTGGCCTCACCGGAGGGTAGCAAGATTCATCCCGTAGTGCATGTTTCTCAGCTCAAACGTCACATTCGTCCTTCACAGATGTTGGATACTGCACAGTCCATACACTGTATTCAAGATGCTGACCCACATATTCCTGCAGAAATTCTGAAGAGCCGACTGGTCAAACAGGGCGATCATGTTATTTCTTTGGTTCTGATTAAGTGGTCAGGGTTACTGACATTGTTGGCGACTTGGGAGAACCAGGCTTCCCTGCAAAGGCAATTTCCTTCCGCACCGGCTTGTGACTCAATGGGGAGGGAATGTAGCGTGCCGGACGGTGAGCAGTGTTCAGCGTCAAGGATGAGAAGGAGTCGGCGCAGTGTGTGTGTGGGTTCAGAGTTAAGCATAGAACTGTATTCTGAGTGTGTGACTTTGTGTGGGGAAAAGGGGTCCACATGTAAGCGTCCAAGGCTGAGTAGTATAAGTAACAGCCGTGTGGAACTTGCTTGGTGAAGAAACAGAATGCAAATTCCCAATTCTTGTTAGTCTCCTTCCGTTCTCTTTCCTGTTCCTTGCCCAGATTCCTCTTTGTTCCCCCACATTAACAGGTGCTTATGCATGTAAGTACACCAATCTAAACACCTACAAAGATGTGCTTGCTTTAGAGTACACGACTCTTACACGAATACTTAATGATTTGGTTTTGTTCTCTCTTTAAGCGCCTATGAAAATATTCTTAAAATAATTGAGAGTGGTACAGACAGAACGGTTACTCTAAATGGCAACAAGTGAAGAAAAATTAAATATTTAGTGGAAAGTTTGGGAAAATTAATAAATATAATTAATTTCCATTCAAGCTTTTATATTTCTGAATCAGATTAAAAGAACTATACGCATGTTAGCTTGAAAACGCTTTTAATGGGGAAGTAATTGCAAAACAGATTTATTCATAGAACGTATATAGTGTAGTTAAAATGCGGCTAAGTGTACGTATGCAACTATTTCTTTTATGAGAATATTGTCCTGTCGTAGATAACATTTGTAGTGTTTTGTCGCTATACCCTCTTCAACTCAATGTGAACGTAGGTTTGGGAAGGATGGATAAACTTAAGGAAAAACATTTAGATTTCCTTGATATTCAGGAGACCATGAAAAAAAACATCTCCACAAGATGGTTAAAGCATCTTTGATTTCATTTGGCATTGGTTTTCTTGGGGGGTTCAACGGGATACTTTTGATGTGGGTAGTATTTTTTGTTAAATTCCACCTTAAAAACAAAAAAGATGGTTTCCAGTGGATTTTGATCGTGGTTTATGGGGCAGCACAACCTCAGTTTACGGAAAAATTTTCTTACTGAATTAGTGCAACCTTCCCGAACCGGCACTCTTCACATCCCCCTATGTATTAGCGTTTCATGAACACTATCTACGACCCATGAGCAGAGATCATATAGATTTAGCATACAGTGGTAATGTTGCGGTAGCAGGAAATCGAAATCGATTTATCTCTAAGAACTACTCTGTTTCTAAGTATTAAAACAGTTCCATCTTCTGATAATTACTAGAGAAACTCGATTTATCTCTAAGAACTACTCTGTTTCTAAGTATCAAAACAGTTCCATCTTCTGATAATTACTAGAAAAACTCGGCAGGAAAAAAGATAAGCTAGTTCAACATATTAGCACATGAAAATAGCACCAGATCATCCGCCCTCAAACTCGCAGGATTGAAAAACACGTAACAACGTAACATATGTTGTTTTCATCAACCAACAACAAGCTGAATTTATGGTTCATCAAACACACAGCCAATGAGAAACACATCAAGAGCTGTGAAATAAATCGTAACAGCAGTAAACTGTATTACTGTAAGCCGACCTCCCTTCCGTTGCAGAATAGCACAGGCAAGAGCAGCACAACAAATTACCTAGGAAATGAAGAAGGAAAATAAAAAATATTACTTAGATAGCAAATTAATGGCACTTGCTCAACTTATCTATATGTATATAAGAAATCCATGAACAACAAACCTTAGAAGAGAGCCCCTTGGGATGGTCTTCTTGTAGTAAGCAGAGTGGCGTGTTTCAAAGAGCGATGGATCATGGTTGGCCTCCATGCCGTCCCACTCGAGCTTGTCCCACCAGTCCTTCTCGCAGTCCACGATCGGCTTAGGGCCTCGACGTGCGATGGCCGGCAAGCGTCTCAGACCCCAGCAGTCCCTGAGGCTGATCGTCTCCAACACCGGCGAGGTCAATCTGGCCTCGCATATCTGCTCCAGATTGTGGAGATGTTGTAGCTTGATGTGCTTCAGTTTCTCGAATGTGACACCAGCTGCTATTTCGTTAGGGTGCTTGTCGTCCAATGGGAAAACATGTTTGAGATTACTGCAGTACACGATCTGGAGGGTCTCCAAGCTTGGCAAGCTAAAGGAAATGCAGAGGACGAACACCAGCCTGGGGCAATTCTGCAGGTATAGATGTTGTAGGCTTCGAAAGCTGTGAGAGGAACCAAGGATATAAATCATGATTATGACGGCATCATGGAGGGATTTGGCAAAACAAAAAAAGGGAATAGTAGATATTGCAGAAGCTTTACTACATAGTGATTTTTTTCAAAAAAAATAATAATTAGTTTTTAGCGTTCTCTAAATTCTTTAAACTAAAAAACGCTAGCAAAACAGAAACAGGACAATCTAAAACTAAGATATTGAACATTATTATCTCATAATCCCAAAAGAAAATCATATACAAAGCACAGTTTCTATGAAGTATATGAACCAAATAATCAACTGTTAATATAACAAATCACAAATAAAACAAACCAGAGAAATACAATCCAATATATCATTAAAACCTATACATATCCAAGACTGAATAGTCAAGTGAATCTTGTATACTAACCTATTTTAGTTGAAAATAATCAATTTTTATAATTTGATGTAAATAGAAGTATATTCCTAACATACATGGAAAAGAAATGAATAAACAGTAAAGATATTGTATAGTGGTCAGATATAATAGCTATAAGCTATTAGCTATAGCAACACTAGTGGTCTCTTGCACAGCCATAGCTAAGTTAATTTACGGAACACTAGCTATTTGGGACACTAGCAGGAAGCACACCTTCCACCACCAATTCCTTTTGTCCAAATGCAATGGGCCATCGGGAGATCACACGCTGAAAATATCTTCAACTTACGAAAATTGTAATAATATCTTTCTTTGTCCTAAGTAAAGAGGGTGTGCAGCTTGGGACACTTCTCGACATGACACCATTCGAGGCTGTCACAAAATACTGGACTTGGAGCGATAGCCGTGATTGAGGAACTGTCATGCACATGCAATGATTGAACTTTCCAATTAAGGAAATTTATGAATCCTGTACTGTCGTGCATACTCTGTAAATTGTGGCTTCCTTCACCAATCTCGATATGCACATCCAAAGCCTGAAGCTGTTGGCCATCCCACATCAAGGTAGAGCATGCAACATCCTCCGCAAGGCCAATATCCTTGTACGGCAACAAGGGTCCTGTTGGGAGCAAGTCCACTTGGCCGGTGCATATCACCTCAATACTTTTGGTGATGGTAACTTGGCTATGTAACATAGAAGACACATGGATGCGCACGTTATCTAAGTTGGAAGCTGTCTTCATGACTGACCAAATGAATCTCCCATCTGTAAAAGTAATAGTTGTCTTCTCGATGTCAACAATCCTCTCTGTTCTCCACAACAGACCATTGGTCTTGCCTTCCCTTCGAGTGTCTACATGCAGCACTTCCAATCTAGGGCTATGTCCATCCCAGAGTAGGCTTTGGAGTTGCTCACAGCCAAGTAGGAATAGCTTCTCGAGCTGTGGTACTTCCATTGCATTGAGGTCAAGTTTTTTGATGGCCGTACCAGAGAGGTTCAACTCCTTCAAATTGGGCAACGCACGCAGGAATATACTATGCAGTCGAGTACAACCCTCTAGGGAGATCTTTGTGACCCTGGCTTTTTCTTGATCTTCACGAGGCTTTGGACGCAATTCCTTTTCTGGCAGTTTTATGGGATGCGTCCAGTTCTCTACTGGGCCATAACCATCAAAGCTAAAAGTCTCGAGCAATGGAACTCTTTCAAGTGCAACATGCTCCAAGCCAGAACAACCATCAAGAACAAACATCTTCAGGCTTCTTGCTGATGACACTGCAGGCAATGATTCCATGCCAGTGTTGCCGGAAAGGTCAAGGAGCTCCAGATTCTTCATATCTACGAAAGACCAACTGTCCACTGTGACCACTTCTGAAGATTCGGTTACTCGGAGCTTTTGAAGGTTCTGTAGCTTTCTCCATGCAAGAATTTTTGTCCTCCATGAGATTCCCTTCGTATTTAGCTCCCTGAGATTGGTCATCAGTTCTATCATCTGGGGCAATAAGAGATACTCTGTGGAACGTAAATCAAGCACCAACAGGTTTGGGAAACATGGCCCTTCACCTTGCTCCTTCCCTGTGTTTGTGCAGTGGTCGAGCCAAAGGAATCTTAGGTTGTGGCAGCAGAGGAAAGGAGGTGATGAAAAATCAAAGCGGCACTTGCAGAGTTTCAGCACACGGAGGTTGCTGGTCAGTTGAAACAAATCATTCCGTAGTTCTAGCTGACCATCTCCCTCAAATGTAAGGAAATAGGATGATGCACTAACGGGACCAGCTGAGATATTCCCTTGTTCATCCGAGATGGTTGAATTCCATCCTTCATAGGGTTTTATTCGCCGATCCAACGAGTATTCCAAAGCTTCTGTTTCTTGTGAAGAATAGCCCAACCGTCGTATCACTCCATACAATGCATTGCCAACCTCCCAAGCTCTATCCCCTTGGAGGATTCCATCACATATCCAATAGTTGCAAGCATGAGTAGCCCAGCCATAGTCAACTCTAATAGAGTTTCCACGTAGTTTTTCTGTCAGGACTAGTGAGTACAAGAAGCAATCCACAACTATTTCTGGGTTGATGCCATCCATGCCGGTGTAACCAATCACTTCAACAGCTTCTTTGTGCAATAAATGACGCACTTGTTGCCTAACATATTGTTCATCGTCGGGGATGATATACATATATATAATAACAGAACTGGACTTCAGCTTCTGTTCTCTCTCCGAGAGCTCAAATCTTCCGTTATTGGTCCATAACACTTTACCTTTACCAAAAGTTCCGCCTCCAGGAACTCCACACACTGCCAGATCAATCTCTTCATCTCCCCCGTAATGAAAAATCAACAGAAATCTTTCGCTCACTAGAGATTCATATATCTCACTTCCGATGCTTCTTATCTCTGATCTAGAGCTGTCATCAACCCCTCTGAAATCATCTCCCTCATCCTGCTTATCAAACATGGGCATTACATGATGAAGGCTTAGCTCCTCCATAATTGCCCTCTGCATCGCCCATACCTTTTCCACAGGAGCGATCCAACGTGGATAATTTTGCCAAAATGATGTCTTGTGCTAGAATCACTTGCTGTGGATTTCAGGAGTTCGGCTATAGCTCTAAGAACAGCAGATGCCCCTAGACCCCACCAGCCACCTAAGAAGAATGCTTTAGTTTTGCCTTTATCATCGCTATCACGCAAAAGATCAAGCAGTTGTTTGACGGCGTCATCAAAATCCCTTACAAACTGTAGTTATTAATTGCTGTTAGATATGACTTCCACAATACATATATTGGCAGTATAACTTTAATAGCTATTTTGCATATGAATGAACTAAAGCAACAAATGATGATGTCTTAATTACAAGATCAGTGTAATCTCCCGTTTGTTTGTGTGGCGTGCAAAGGAAGAAAGGAAGAGTAAAGAAAAAAAAAGTCAGTGCAATGTCCCGTTTATTCGTGTGGCAATGTAGTAATTAATGGCTATTTGATATGAGTCCACCAATACATATATTGGTACTATAATATCAACAGGTATTTCGCAAATGAATAATTGAAAGCAACAAATGAAGTAATCTTAATTATAAGTTCGATGATCTATAATAATACCATAAAGTTGTGACAGTCTCACGATCAAATTACATACTTGATGATCTATAACATGCTATTTATTAAAGAAACATGAAAATATAAATATTTATTGATCATATCTATGATTGCCCATAAGGGAATATTTTCAACAGATCCAGCACGCATAGTAATCTAACTGGATATCGTCCATTCTTAATAAAGGTTATACCAAAGACTAGAGTGTGGCGAAAATGTATTATTTTTTAAAACAAGTAGAGGGCGGTTAAATAATATTAAAATCCTATGTTGGCAGTGTAATATCCCATTTGTTTGTGTGGCAATGTATACACGTACAAAATAGGTTGTTGTTGGACGGCGTCGACAGAATTCTTTACATCCTGTAGTAATTAATGGCTATTTGATATGAGTCCCACAATACATATATTGGTACTATAATTTCAACTGCTATTTGGCAAATGAATAAACGAATGCAACAAATGAAGTAATATTAATTATAAGATCGATGACAACGCCTGCATCTTAGGCCTTCCGTTTCAAAATATAAGACATATACTTTTTGCTATCTTATTTTAAAATATAAGGCATGCATGTAGTTTTAATGCTATTTTCTCTTTTTTGCCCTCATAATCTTCCCTTTCTTCAATATTTATGAATGAACACCCAGACAACTATCCTCTTTCTTATTCTCAAGATATTAACATCATGGACACTATGGTCATTTCATTCTTATTATTCTTTGATTTCATGCGCTCTTTAATTCCTGTGCCCAAGCAAAATACACCTTAAATAAAGAAACGAAGGGAGTATCTTGTATGGAAATTTTAATAGAGTGGAACTAATATATGCATGTAGAAAATTTATAGGTCGTTATATATCCTCACTTACTAACTTGTGGGTTGGTGCCATCTAAGGCCTTATTTAGAAAGATCAAAATCTTGGCTCACCCACGTGGATGGATCGATATACTAAACTAAAATTTTAACCCATCCACGTGGATGGCCGACATTTTGGGCTTCCCAAACAAACCCTAAAAGAATGTCTTTGCCACAAAATTACATTTCGGACATGATTGTTACTAATTGTTAACAACGCAGGCCTGTAGCCGCAAAGCATGTCGGTGTTCTTGTTGAGAAATAAGGGCAGAAAGGAGCTAGGAAGCAATTTTTTTAAAAAAAATCATCTATCCGAAACCGGAAAACTCCCTGCATCTAATCTAAAATTACATATTAGGATTTCATAGCGTTACCACTTGACTCACAGGTGTGACTTCTCAGTAGTAGAAGAAGAGTGTATCAAATCACGTTGCATGTCGAGGCAATAACAGCCTCATCCCACAAGTATCTACACGAATGGGAAGAAGACTCCGGGCTTTGGTATGCTAGAACCCCCCTAACATGGCCCTCTTGGTTCTCATCGGAATTAGTCTCTCTACTTCCATTATCCCATTCAACCTCAAGACGCCTTTTATTTGTAATCGAGGAGTTAAAATAAGATAAGCCTGAAACATTCTATTTCGTAATCGAATAGGATTCAAGATAACCTTTATCAATTCAAATCCTTACTCGATTAATTGGCATTACATTAATCCAAATCATATAGGCTTACTGTTACGAATTCAGATAATCCAAATCAATCAAGGACTTATTCTGTCTTTATTAATTCAAATATATTGATTATTCAAAGAATTATATACAGAACTTATTAACAAACCAGCAGGTGCCCATTCTTTTGTGTGATCCCATAGGCCCATTATGATGTTGGCAATGTATCGAATCACTATTCGATGTATAAGTCATGAGTGGTTCCTAGCAGAACATTATGACTTCCTTGACCACAAGGATATCATTTATTTGATAAGCCATCAACAAATATATGTTCAGTCCTTTTGTCACTTTCAGATATCAAAATTGAACCGAAGGCGAGATATGTGTCATCCTTGTGTTGTTTAATCCATTGTTTCTTGAATCTCCAAAGTTAGACTAAATAAGTTAAGCGATTGACATCTCAATTTGCTCGGGCATAGCCACGCACATTCTTTAGTCTCTTCAAATGGTCTTAACCTATCTTTTGTCCTCGTATAACGAGGAGAATAAAGTTCCATCTGGACCATACACATCCTTTTACATATGTCAACACATTCCCAGGTATAACTAATATAATTATCCTGTAATGGACAGCGATTACTAACATCAAACAATACGATCCTCATGTTGAGATCCATGTAGGTCTCATGATCAATCATAAAAACTATATGAAACCAACCGATAACATGCATGTAATGCTTAATGCGGTGTTTCATAATGGGCATGTCCAATAACGTGTTCACCAATACGTTGTCCATATAATTATGTTTATATCACATATACATGATATGAAAAATTTGATTATCACACAGTCATATGCTTATCTATCTAAATAAGCAATTGATGTTCCGATCAATTTAAACTTGTTACAGAGTTTCGTAATCGAATCATATACTTGATGATCTATAACATTCTATTTATTAAAGAAACGTGAAAAATATAAACATTTATTGATCATCTCTATGATTGCCCATAAAAGAATATTTCCAACAGATCCGGGACGCATATTAACACCCTTACTGGTGAAGAGAATGCCGCCCAACCAGGGCATGCACGTGTCCACCCTTTTTTTTGCGAAAAAACCCTCTGGTTCTTCCAAATTACGAATGGGTCCCTACGCGATTTTACGTGAGAGGAAAATATTTTTCCCTGGTTCGCGTTTAGGTCCCTCGTTGGCCGTTTTACAGGAAGAACCTCCCGTTAAATGCGAATCGCGAACGAGCCCTTTCCTAATTTTTCAAAATAGCGAATAGGTCCAAAATTATAACAAATAGGTCCCCGCGCTTTACGTTCAGATCCTTTCTCCGTTTTGCCAAAACAAATATTTTCGTGGTCCGTTTTTTCTCCAGAGCATGCGAAAAATATTTTTGATAACCGTTTTTCCAAAAAAAAAATTGGAAAACCGTTTCTTTTCTCCGTTTTGCTCGAAAAAAATGTTTTCGTGATCGTTTTTCCTCCGGAGCATGAGGAAAATGTTTTCGTTGGCCGTTTTCCAAAAAAAAATGAAAAACCGTTTCCTTTCTCCGTTTTGCCCGGAAAAAATGTTTTCCTGATCCGTTTTTTCTCCGGAGCATGGGAAAAATGTTTTCGTTGGTAAATGCATAGGGTGTTTTCGTTGGCCGTCATTTGTCCGTCGTGATCCGTTTTTTCTCCGGAGCATGGGAAAAATGTTTTCGTTTTTCGTCCGTCGTTTGTCCGTTTTTCCTCATTTTTCCCGGGAAAATTGTTTCCGTGACTCGTTTTTCTCGAAAAAATGTTTTCGTTGGCCGTTTTTCCAAAAAAAAATGGAATTTCGCTTTCCGTACATCGTTTCTCCGTTTTTGTGCGTTTTTCCTCACTTTTCCCTGTGAAAAATCAAGGGAGATAATTTTTTTATAACTCGATCTCTTATATTACCCGGTAAATGCATAGGGTGTTAAAGTCGGCATCTATAATTTTTTTGTCAACTCAAAATCTAATATTGTCCAGAGCGATCTCTAATATTTTTCAAAACGTGTATTATCCTGGATATTCCTGCCTTTTTTTCAGAAATAAAAACTTGGATCAAATTTCGCAAGGCGCGGCGTAACGCGCAAATCTTCCTAGTATATAGTAAGCTAACTGGATATCGTCCATTCTTAATAAAGCTGATACCAAAGACTAGAATGCCCTTTAAGCCACATCGCAGAATAAGCTTACCGAGGCCCAATTAATAGTGCTCTAGGATTCGTGCAATATAAGGTGAGCATTAAGATTATATCGTGGCATTCAAGCCTTTCTTAATAGTTACAAATGAAATGAAATCTTCCACTCCCTCTCCAAGTTGAATTTAATGAAATGAAATCTTCCGCTCGCTCTCCAAGTTGAATTTTACGTCATATTTTGCTGAGATGTCCCAATTAGGAATGGAACTGGTACGGATATTTTCCGACCGACCGACCGACCGAATTGATTTGGATGATGATTTGGATAGTTTCACAGATATCCAGTTGATTTCTCGGATAAGGATATGGATCTGAGATAATTTACATGGATACGGATACGGATATGGAACACTGATTATCCGATAGATACGGAATATTCGAGTTTTTGTTCGGATAATATCCGAATATGACATACGGATATTATCCGAATAACACGTTTTAGAATAACACATTAACAATTTAACATGTTTTACTGTTTCAGAGACTGAGATCTGCATTGGATGACAAGATATAATGTGTTCATGTGTGCTAGATGCTAATTTGGAGATATTTGGGTAAAGATGGTACATAAATTGGCAAGTGGCGTTTCATGAGGACTACTTAGGATTCAGCAGCATATGCCAGCTGCAAATCATTTGATTCAATTATTGCAATGGGGTACATTGTTACTCACAGAGTCACATGTATGACAAGCTAGGGATAAAAAGGCAAAAAAAAAAGACATACAAATATATTTCTTTTGGAATTTTGAATTTAAATTTGGACCGATTTTGAAAAAAAAACTGAAATTGGATTTTAAAATATCCGACTAATATTATTCGTATCCATGTTGATTCCAATCCGTATTCGATCTGTATTCAGAATGGATATTATCCTGTATAATTCAGTATTCGATTCTCAGATTCGATACTATTCGTATTCGATTTTGTATTCGATAAAAAATACGGATACGGATATGAATAGAACGATATTCGACCGTATCCGATCCGATCACATCCCTAGTCCCAATTCCCCCAGCTTATTCCTTCTAGCCATCTTATGAATGAAATTCTACATCATTAATCATGTAAAACGGGAGATCTTGAATATAATATCCTCCTTGCCATTTTGATATAGTATTTGTGAATCCTAAAAAAAGTGCTTGTATCTTGCAATTGTTTTTCTTTTCAAAAACTAGGTGCATTTTCTTGTAAGTGTAGAGGTATATATGTCTATTTATTAGGATAAAAATAAAACCTACTTGTCAAGCCACTTTTAGTAGCACGATAAATAAATTTTACCACGTCACAAGTCAAAACTTATTTTTGGAAAAAAAAAATGATCTTTTTAGCCACGCAATCATCGGTAGTGTGGCGAAAATGTATTATTTTTTAAAACAAGTTAGAGGGCGGTTAAATAATAATAAAATCGTATGTTTGCATTAGTTAGTTAATAAAACTGAACAGGTACACAGGCACCGAGAGGCTTACTGCAATGGAATTTTTTTTTTGCAATCATCATTGTTCATTTGGCTTTCAAGATCGAGCTTAGTGAGCTTAATAAAATCCTCACTGCCACCTCTCCACGCTCTGCGCCCGCAGGCGCCGCCCTTGTCCGTTGCCCCCTGGCTCCACTCAACTAGTTTCGTATTTTGATCTACCTGTGCAATAAACTAATTCTATGTATGTGATGACCAAGTGCTACATAATTTTTATTCAGATATGCTATCTAACTATTGTCTAAGTGATTGGAAATTATTATATTTGTTCAAATTTCAATAATATTTTCATCAAATCAACTAGTCATGTGTTTTAAATCGATTTATTATGTACAATCCAAGGGGTTATCATGTTCCAATAAATATTCGTGATCATATTCGTTTCGATTCATATTCGCTCCGTATTTGTATTCATTGTTATTCGTATTTACATTCGTATCCGGATTATCGTATCTACATCCGAGAAAAAACATAAAAACAAATATGGTAGTGCTATTATCCGTCCGTATTTGATTTGTTTTTATCCCTAAGTGAGATTTTGGATAGTGTTCCACCTTGATACATCAACCCATGGATGCACCGGCTATTTTTTTTTTTTTTTTTGCTATGCTCGAAATATGTATACGTGGTCATTTCTCGTTAACTTTTTTTCTTTCTAAATTTAGTGTTTTCTTAGTCTGTATGCATTATAGGTTGCGGACAAATACTGTGAGAGAGAGAGAGAGAGAGAGAGAGAGAGAGAGAGAGAGAGAGAGAGAGAGAGTATAATAGAGATTTGGAGATGCTCCAACTACTAAGCAAAATCTATGGTAGTTAGGCACTTTAGAGTTCAATCGTCCAAGAAGAAACCATATCCCTTGTATTTGCCCTCTTTTTTCTCTACGTTACAGGAGTACTCACGCAAGCATCCTATGAGCAGTTGTACCGTAGTATATAGCCCAACAGGGGAAACTCAGCTGGTTTAATATATTTAGACAATACCTGAGAGCACTAGTTTGCAGATGAGCCTTGGGTTGAAGTTTGAAATCTGGCCCGGCTACTGCCTACGCCACATGTCAGCGCCGGCGATTTGTAATCGCGTGATTGCAGGATGATTAAGAGAACGGAAGCAAATCATGCACAAAGAAAGCTTCAAACACACCCCTCTTAATTAATAAATATAAGACGTATTTTGATTTTGCATAAGGATTAAGATTGCAGTAAAATTGAGAAAGACATAACAAGAAATGACTTACATACCCCTCTTAATTGTCTGAAAAGATGAGAGATAATAGTTTGTGGCTGTGCTCATGGCATGTGTGGCGCATGTGCATGTGTTGTTTTAGATAATTATTTGATATGCTTGTGATAGCATGGTAATTGCTTTGTTTGATGCAATTCGCTCATGTGAGTGGTTGCATGGATTGATTTAAGTCAAGTCGTGGACTTGTGCTCGTACACGGTTTTGTGTTTGTTCATGTGCAGGTGTTGCTTGAGGTCGAACGTGGTCGATGACGGGACCGGAACTTGGTTCATGGAGGAACTGAGGTTCGGAACTAGGTTCAGGGAGGAATCGAGGTCCTAGTGGTCGAGGATGTTATGCGGGACGTTCGGGCTAGAGAACGGTGCACATAGAGGCTAGTTAGTCACGTAAGTGTGGCAGGTGGGCCGTACGCGTGCAGTTGTAATCGTTTGGGGTAGCTTGCATGTATTGGGTCATATTGGGCCATGTGGATATGCATGCATGTATCTGTATACGAACTCTTTAGGATTGCTCATTATAAATTGGGGGAGGTGTCATCTGTTTATTATTGAGCCAAAGCTAGGCATTATGGTTTGTACTCTTTTGTTTAGAGTACTATAACCAGCCTAGACAAAAAGAAATAAAAATTATTTTTCATCAAAGTCGCGCGGTAAGAAAGCCGGATTTCTGTTTTTTGTTTTCTCGCCGGTTTTGGTTTAGTAGATTGATTCATTGTCTATCTTGATTCTTTGAGTTTCTTCTTGATTTGATCCATCCGAAACCTTTCTAGGGCATTAATTTAGTGTTCCTCAAAGTTTTGTTGGTTAATCTTTTATAGATTTTGTTTAATCGTGAAATTAGGGTTTAATCAATTCTCGTCATTATTGATACAGTCAACTTGTTAAGTTTATAACTTTTGATACGTAGATCCGATTGAGTTGATTCTTCTTGGGTTTGTTTCAAAATTTAATCTAGTTTCTACAATTTAAATTTCACATCAATCCAACGGATGGATTTTCAGTAATTAAGGTTAGATCTATTCTCAGCATAATCTATCACAGCAAGATTGCGGAGTTCGTAACTTTTGATTCGTAAGTCCGATCGAACTTATTCTTTTTTTTTAGATTCTTATTGGAATAGTTTCTTGTGTTAAAATTTTAGGTCAATCCGACGGCTGGATCTCCGGAAATTTGCGATTTACCGAACGCATCTACTCTATTTTTGTTGAATACAAAACAATTATTTGATTCTGAATTGGGGTGAATTTTTAGAAGATCAAAAATTTGATTTTAGTTTAGCGCAATCATTCACCCCCCTCTGACTTGCTATACTAGTATATATCGATCCTACAATATTCTTGCAGTGTCTCAGGGTGGATCGATCCAACTCCATGTTCTCTAATATGAGTCCATATTATTAATTTGATATATCCATATCCGTGATGGTGTTCTGTTTTGCAAACACCCAACTCCTATAGGATTCAGATATGCATTAGCAGCTCCTTTCTAGTCGAGGCTTGCTGTGGTTTGGTGTTTCCATGGCCAATAGTGATGAGGACATCACTACCATGGATACGGCCATACTTACAAACCCAATGGAAACCAACAATGTCATACAAGGGCCAATTACTCGAGCTCGGGCACGACAATTCAATTACCAGGTGAACGCGTTCCTCGGGTTGCATACAGATAATTTAATGAATGGAATGCTATTTAATCCTCGTGATGATTTTATTGTCCTTAGGAACCAAGGAGAAGGACTTCCAAACGTCAAGCATGAAGCCAATTCTTCCGGTGCACAAGTTATACTCGGATTCGGCCTCCGGGACAGCACCAACTTAAAATGACCATAACTTTTGATCCAGAAGGGTGTTTGGGGTCTATGAGTACTGGTTTGAAAGGTTTCGACGTCCTCTTTCCAACGGATCCGACCCCATCCCCAAATTCCGTCCGAGTCGGACAGGAATCTGCAAAACAATTGGTGTCACTTTTCCAAATCGAGAAGACTTGGGCTTTGGGCCTTGTAATAGAGTTGTAGTTGGTATCCTACCGCTTTGGACGTGATTCCCACGCCCCTAGCTTTCATAAATAGACAGACATCGGCTCCTTAGGGTTTTGGGTTTTATTTGATTAGTTTAGCCAAGTGCAAAACTTGATCCTGCGAGTTGTCTTTGGGCGACCACCTTGTCAAGATCGTCAATAAGACTCCACTTTGTTTCGCTTCGATTTTATCCGCAATTTCAGATTGCTTATCCTATTGTTCTTGCTTGTTCTTCGATTGCTTGCAGGAATTGAACCTCGTGTTCAGGTTGATCGTGCCTACGGCAAGATCAATAACCATTGAGTTGGTTTAGCGATTGCTAAGGCGCATCGTCGTCGTACGGTGTAGTCGGATCGTCAAAGTCGACTCTAACAAATCGATCGTGTGTTTCTCATCGAAAGATCGGGACACCCATAGTGCCATCACGGCTACATCAAGTGGTATCAGAGCAAACCAGGTTGCTCGGTGAGAATTCTTTACCCTAGATTAGTAGATTGATATCTTTCCTATAGTCCAGAGAAACGCCATCAGATTGGATCTCCCCATACCAAAACAATTTGAGCCTCGCATTTTCCTTTCCAGTGCACTGCGTTATTGAATTTTTGGTTGCATCGTCGTGTCGAGTTGCTGAATTCTAGTCCAGTTCCAGGTTAGAAGAAAATTTTGTCTCCCACAGCGGTTTCGAGTTGTGTTCCGTTTCGGTCCCGAACTGTTGAAAAAAAAAAGAAGAAAAAAAAAAGAAAAGAAAAGGTGTTCGGACCGAAGTTTTCTTTTCTTCCAACTGGTCGCCGCTTAACTGGTCGCCCACTTGGTCGTCCGACCGGTTGCCCTCCTGTTAGCCGACTGGTCGCCTCTGGATCGTCGCCACCGCCGATTGGTTGCCTTCCGGGTTGCCTCCGTCGCCGCTGATCGTCGCCTCCCGATCGTCGCTACCGATCGTCGCCACTGTTAGCCGATCGTCGCCTCCCGATCGTCGCCGCCGATCGTCGCCTCCCGATTGGTCGCCGCCGATCGTCGCCACCTGTTAGTCGATCGTCGCCCGATCGTCGCCACCGTCGCCATCGCTCGCCTGATCGGGTTTGCCGCCGATCGTCGCCTCTGTTAGCCGATCGTCGCCCACCTGCCGTCCGATCGTCACACGATCGTCTTCACTTTGCATAGCACTTGAAAGAAAAGCAGTCGGATCGTTCCATAAAAAAAAAAAAAAAAAAAAAAAAAAAAAAAAAAAAGTACAGAACAGATCCGAAAATTTTTATGTGCCAAACCTATTTTCACAAGATCCCGATCGTTTGAGATAGTTCCCTTCTTTCGCGAATTTTTTTTTCGCTGTTATTTTTCATCTGTGTGGAACTGCAGTCAATGCCGACAATAGCTTTGAGTCACCGATCCTTGCTAGCCTAGAGTCGACAACTAGTGACTAGACGTTGAACAATTCTTCAATTTTGCATTCACCGATTGGATTATTGCTAACCTTTTGCTACTAAATTAAGCCTGTCCAAGCTCCACTTTCTACCCGTCTGAGCGTTCGATCCCTTGGCAATCGCTCTACACAAACTTCGGAGAACCTTTGACAACGCTAACGGCCGACAACGCCTTTGCATTGTAAGAACTTGTAAGAACTTGGGTCATAGGCTTGAGCGCTTGAGAGACTTGCCACCTAGTAGTTGATAGGAACATTATACTTGTGGTTTTTGTTTCCTTGTCATCAACTAACCATGTCAGTGACGAGTTCACTTCATCACTCTCCACGAACCAAGGGCATCATTGCTCACTTCCAAAAGATGACGAGGAAACCACCGATGGCCTTAGCGAGGATGTACGGCTCACTAATGAGCGTATGTCAATGCAAGAAGACCGTCTCGATCCATCGAGGCCGCACAAGGGATTGCTAACACTACTCTTGCTACTATTTTGGCTAGACTTGATACTTTTGCAGCCTGCATCTGGTGCTTCCAATCCACCACCCCGTCGTCCAAGCAACAATTCAGCTCCACAGGGAGGCCCCTCAGATTTAGAAGAACAGAGCGAAGAGCACGAATATGATGACACCAGCGATGTGGAGGAGGTCAACCCCATCCATTACGATAATGATCGTAACCATCAACGGCCACGCTTCAATCAGCAAGGTATGCGACGTGATCCTCCACGACCAAGGAACGAGAGCGAGATGATATTTTCCCTAAGGTAAATTTCAATATGCCACCTTTTGAAGGTAAATATGACCCTGATGGTTACCTTAGTTGGGAATTACTTGTGGATCAAAAATTTGCGTGCCATGATTTCCGAGAATAGAAGAGTTAGGGCTGCCACAAGTGAGTTCACCGATTTTGCTTCGTTTGGTGGAGAGAACATTGCCGTGCTCATCCAAATAATATACCCACCACTTGGGAAGCCTTGAAATTGCTAATGAGGCATAGATTTGTTCCTTCATACTATGCTAGAGATTTATTGAATAAATTGCAGCGCCTACACCAAGGTAAGAATTCGGTGGAAGAATATTACCAAGAATTGCAAATTGGCATGTTGCGTTGTGGATTAATTGAGAATGAGGAAGCTTCTATGGCTCGTTTCTTAGGTGGTTTAACTCGAGAAATCCAGGATATTCTAGACTATAAGGATTATAATTCGATGACTCGGTTGTTCCATCTTGCTTGCAAAGCTGAACGTGAAGTGCAGTCGTCAAGCGAGGGCCAAGACTAACTTTTCTGCAGGTCGAACTACTTCGTGGACACCGCGCACCCCTGCTGCCCCTGCCGGTCGTACTACCACGCCGACCTCTTCCATCAACAGAACGGCGTCCACCACCGCAAATTCGGCACCACGACCAACGCCGACGAAAAATGCCACACAAGATACTACAAATAGTTCATCGTCGCTTGGTCGCACCAACGGACGCACCAAAGATGTTGATGCCATCGCTGCAAGGGTTTCGGTCACATGATGAGGAGTGTCCGAACAAGCGTGTGCTAATAATCCGTGAAGACGGCGAGTATGACTCGGCAAGTGATCTTGATGACGAAACATATGCTTTGCTCATTGAACATGAAGACGGCGATCCAAATGCCGAGCACGACGAGGTGCACGTGGCGCTGGTGATGTCGACCAATATTTGAGTATTATTGCACAACGTGTGCTTAGTGCTCAGATTGCTCGCGCCGATCCAAATCAACGCCACAACTTGTTTTACACAAAAGGCGTCATCAAGGAGCGATCCATTCGAATAATCATTGATGGAGGGAGTTGCAATAATCTAGCCAGCATGGACATGGTGGAGAAGCTAGCACTCTCCACTAGACCACACCCTCAGCCCTACCACATTCAATGGTTCAACAACAGCGGCAAACTCAAGGTAACTCGCATGGTAAGAGTACATTTCGCTTTAGGTTCCTATCATGATTATGTTGATTGCGATGTCGTACCTATGCAAGCATGTTCTATGTTATTAGGTAGACCGTGGCAATATGATAAGGATTGTTTACATCATGGTAGAACAAATCAATACTCTTTTGTGCATAAAGAAAAGAAAATTGTGCTACACCCAATTTCGCATTATGCCATTGTAAAGGATGAAATCGCTAGATCTAGCAAAGATAAAAATCGAGAGAATTCTAAGAGTGAAAATCAGATTGTCACCAAAGGACTTGAACAACATAAACAGAGAGAATCTAACCTTGATTGTGCTAAGCCGAATGAGATTAAATTGAAAGGTGCTTGTTTTCTTGCAACAAAATCTGATTTGAATGAGTTGGCTGTTTGTAGGTATACATGCTATGCTTTGGTCTGCAAAGAAACTTTGTTTTCTCTAGAGGAGATGTCCCTCTCTTTGCCTCCTGTTGTCACTAACCTTTTGCAGGAATACACTGACATCTTTCCAAAGGACATCCCCTCAGGGCTGCCGCCAATTAGAGGGATTGAGCATCAAATTGATCTAATTCCAGGGGCATCCTTGCCCAACCGAGCACCCTACAGAACCAACCCTGAAGAGACACAAGAGATACAACGCCAAGTTCAAGAATTGCTTGATAAAGGGTACGTACGTGAATCTCTTAGTCCTTGTGCTGTACCAGTCATTTTAGTACCTAAGAAAGATGGAACATGGCGCATGTGTGTGGATTGTAGAGCAATTAATAATATCACCATTAGATATCGCCATCCTATTCCTCGGTTAGACGATATGCTTGATGAACTAAGTGGCTCTACTATGTTCTCTAAAGTGGATTTGCGTAGTGGGTATCACCAGATTCACATGAAGTTAGGAGATGAATGGAAAACAGCATTTAAAACTAAGTTCGGATTATATGAGTGGTTAGTAATGCCTTTCGGGTTGACTAATGCTCCTAGTACTTTCATGAGGCGATGAACGAGGTTTTACGTGCTTTCATTGGAAAGTTTGTGGTAGTTTACTTTGATGATATCTTGATCTACAGAAATCCTTAGAAGACCATCTTGGACATTTACGTGCTGTTTTTAATGCTTTACGCGATGCACGCGTTTATTTGGTAACCTTGATAAGTGCACCTTTTGCACGGATCGAGTCTCTTTTCTTGGCTATGTTGTTACTCCACAGGAATTGAAGTTGATCAAGCCAAGGTTGAAGCAATACAGAGTTGGCCGACTCCTAACACGGTCACACAAAGTGCGGAGTTTCCTAGGACTTGCTGGATTCTATCGTCGTTTTGTGAAGGACTTCAAAGACAATCGCCGCACCTTTGAATGAACTCACCAAAAGGGTGTACCTTTTGCTTGGGGCAAGCCGCAGAAGATGCCTTCAACATTCTGAAAGCTAAGTTAACCCATGCACCCTTACTCCAACTTCCAGACTTTTCTAAGATTTTTGAACTAGAATGTGATGCTAGTGGAATTGGTTTGGGTGGTGTTCTGTTGCAAGAAGGAAAACCTATTGCTTATTTTAGTGAGAAATTGAGTGGGCCAAGTTTGAATTATTCTACTTATGATAAGGAGTTATATGCGCTAGTTCGAACTTTAGAAACATGGCAACATTATTTATGGCCCAAGGAATTTGTTATACATTCTGATCATGAATCGTTAAAACATATTAGAAGTCAAGCTAAACTTAACCGTAGACATGCAAAGTGGGTTGAATTCATTGAGTCATTTCCTTATGTCATCAAACACAAAAAGGGAAAGGATAATGTCATTGCTGATGCCTTGTCTAGGAGATATACCATGCTCTCACAACTTGACTTCAAAATTTTTGGTTTGGAAACGATTAAAGAGCAATATGTGCATGATAATGATTTTAACAATGTGTTGCTCAATTGTAAAGAGGGAAAAACTTGGAACAAATTTGTCCTCAACAATGGGTTTGTGTTTAGGGCAAACAAACTATGCATTCCAGCTAGTTACATTAGTTTGTTATTGCTATAGGAAGCGCATGGAGGAGGATTGATGGGACACTTTGGTGTGAAGAGGACGGAGGACATACTCGCTAGCCATTTCTTTTGGCCCAGGATGAGACGAGACGTGGAACGTTTCATCGCTCGCTGTTCTACATGTCAAAAGCTAAGTCACGACTTAATCCCCATGGTTTATACATGCCTCTGCCTGTTCCTAACGTGCCTTGGGAGGATATTTCTATGGACTTTGTTTTAGGACTCCTAGAACAAAGAAGGGAGGGATAGTATCTTTGTCGTTGTGGATAGATTTTCTAAAATGGCACACTTCATACCTTGTCACAAAAGCGATGACGCTACCAACATTCTTGACTTATTCTTTCGTGAAATTGTTCGCTTACATGGTGTGCCTAACACAATAGTTTCAGATCGTGACACTAAATTCTTAAGCCACTTTTGGAGAACTTTGTGGGCTAAATTGGGGACTAAACTTTATTTTCTACTACTTGTCATCCCCAAACTGATGGACAAACTGAGGTCGTTAATCGAACTTTATCTACTATGCTTAGGGCTGTTTTGAAAAAGAACATTAAATTGTGGGAAAAATGTTTGCCTCATATTGAGTTTGCTTATAATCGGTCTATGCATTCTACTACTAAGATGTGCCCTTTTGAGATTGTATATGGATTTGTACCTCATGCTCCAATTGATTTGTTACCTCTACCATCTTCGGAGAAATTGAATCTTGATGCTAAACAACGTCTTTGATTTGATTATGAAACTGCATGAGACAACTAAAGAAAACATAGAACGATGAATGCTAAATATAAACTTGCCGGGTAGTAAGGGAAGGAAACATGTAACTTTTGAACCAGGAGATTTAGTTTGGTTGCATTTGCGAAAGATCGATTCCCGCATTAAGAAAATCTAAGTTGATGCCGCGAGCTGATGGTCCTTTCAAAGTATTGGCAAAGATTAATGATAATGCATACAAGCTTGACTTGCCTGCAGATTTTGGGGTTAGTCCCACATTCAACATTACCGATTTGAACCCATACTTGGGAGAGGATGATGAACTTGAGTCGAGGACGACTCAAATGCAAGAAGGGGAGGATGATGAGGACATCACTACCATGGATACGGCCATACTTACAAACCCAATGGAAACCAACAATGTCATACAAGGGCCAATTACTCGAGCTCTGCACGACAATTCAATTACCAGGTGAACGCGTTCCTCGGGTTGCATACAGATAATTTAATGAATGGAATGCTATTTAATCCTCGTGATGATTTTATTGTCCTTAGGAACCAAGGAGAAGGACTTCCAAACGTCAAGCATGAAGCCAATTCTTCCGGTGCACAAGTTATACTCGGATTCGGCCTCCGGGACAGCACCAACTTAAAATGACCATAACTTTTGATCCAGAAGGGTGTTTGGGGTCTATGAGTACTGGTTTGAAAGGTTTCGACGTCCTCTTTCCAACGGATCCGACCCCATCCCCAAATTCCGTCCGAGTCGATAGGAATCTGCAAAACAATTGGTGTCACTTTTCCAAATCGAGAAGACTTGGGCTTTGGGCCTTGTAATAGAGTTGTAGTTGGTATCCTACCGCTTTGGACGTGATTCCCACGCCCCTAGCTTTCATAAATAGCCAGACATCGGCTCCTTAGGGTTTTGGGTTTTATTTGATTAGTTTAGCCAAGTGCAAAACTTGATCCTGCGAGTTGTCGACAGCCACCTTGTCAAGATCGTCAATAAGACTCCACTTTGTTTCGCTTCCAGTTTTATCCGCAATTTCAGATTGCTTATCCTATTGTTCTTGCTTGTTCTTCGATTGCTTGCAGGAATTGAACCTCGTGTTCAGGTTGATCGTGCCTACGGCAAGATCAATAACCCGCTGGAGTTGGTTTAGCGATTGCTAAGGCGCATCGTCGTCGTACGGTGTAGTCGGATCGTCAAAGTCGACTCAAACAAATCGATCGTGTGTTTCTCATCGAAAGATCGGGACACCCATAGTGCCATCACGGCTACATCAAATAGGGACGATGGTCCATGGCACTGCTCTAGTGGCTAGTTTGGCAAAGGATTAGGTAGATAATGTCCACAAACCTTTTTAGGGCCGCCCCACTAGAAAAGCCACCGAACTTTAATATCACAATGCTCTATGATGCTATCCACACATTCGTGTAGTGGCTCAAGAAGGACATCTTCCTTGATATGGTGATGTCTCCTACAAGGAGCATCCACTCGCCTCCTATCTAGTCAGATTGTTCGCCTTAGAGCAAGTATAATAAGGTGACATAAGCGGGCTATAAGAGCTGTCACATCATATTTTTGCTTTGTTGGAAGAAAGAGGAGAAGAGAGAGAAGAAGTGGGCTATTGTTCAATAGCCAGCTTTAAGCTGGCTATAACACAGATTCCAAAGAAGATGAGAGGATGGATGGGTGGACCATTCATTAATGTGTAGATTTTTTCTACAGCTAACTTATTATATGAATAAGCTTTTAGACGGCTGTGTATGACATGGCAACCACATATAGCCAGCAGTGAGCTATATTATTAGCCTTGCTCTTAGCAACCGAGCCCTTCTCCACCTCGGCAACCGAGCTCTCCACCACCTCAGCAAATGACCCCTCCTCTGCCTTGGAAACCAAGCCCTCCACCTCGGGAACTAACCCCTCCACCTCTACGAGTGTCCACTCCTTCCAATGTATATAGGCTAAGCCAGCAATCGTCGGGATCTCAAAGATAAAATCCACAAAGAACCAGGCTTGAAAGGATCTGCCAAAGCTCTGGGGATCATTGAAATTTACATTAGGAAAGCCCCAAGTTCCCGACTAGGTTTTGGGCAACCATGGATTGGCATGCCATAATTTGCATGGATGGTACATGCAGAAGGCCAACAGGCCAAATGCTGCTTCGGGTTTCATGGTCAAATTCTCAAAGGCCTATTTCCACCATGATGCAGGGCACTTTTTGATGAACTTCAAGGACTTATTTCAACTCTTCAACCTCAATTAGCTCAACGTATCAATCCTACGGTCTTGGATGTTGTAATAAGTATCTATCATCCTATGCCTACGGTCCATTACATTATTTATATGGATAAATATGTAATAGCAATTTGTGTGTCGTATGTATATACATGATCAAATTTGCAGCATGAAAATGGAAACCGATTGGATTCCTAGACCCTAGCTTGATTGCCGAGGAGACAATAAGACAAGGTGGAAACATGTTTTCTTGTTGATTGCAATTGTCTCCCATCTACTTTTAAAATACTTAAAAATTATCTTTATGGAATTAATGTACGTAGGATTTTCAATAATTATGATGACCTTAGAGGAAGACACAAAAAGGAGTGGGCCTATAGTCTACTACATATGATGAACTTTCAAGCACAAACTATAATAACATTTCTTGTACAAATTAAAATAATTATCATAATGTCCCTCCAACTGAGAAATATATATTGTATTTATGTAGTGCCATCAGGAGTCAAAAGAACATTCATGTGGCTTCTACTAATGCACTAGACGTATGCCGTCAACGATGCTCAATGGTCAGATATACCCAAGGTATGCAACCCTAACTACATCAATTTGTCTACATGCATTTCATTCTTCATAATTAAAGCTATTCAGTAATAGCTATTCTTCCTAGCGCAGGACATGAAATTCTCCACGTCTACTTTTCCCTTGGACACTCTCGAGACATTTCGAGAAGAGCTCGCCACCTTCTTCCTTGCTGATGTGATCCATCGCAAAGGTGAGTTTAGGGGCTTGGATAGTCCTTAGGGACATTTATTCATATAACTGTAGATTAATTGCCATGTGAATTTTTCCAACTATAAATTGTGTAAATGTTTTTCAACTGTCGATTGTTGTCTTGTCGACTGTGTTGTTAACTATGTATTATGAAGTCTTGTCTTGTATTATTGTGTTATTTGTATGTGTTATGTGTTTGTATTATTTGCATAGAGGGCATAGTTAGCGTGATTCTTGATGCTAGTTATAAAATAGAAAAAAAAAGTATTCAAAAAAGTACATATCGATCATAGACGGTTTTAAGGTAACAACCATTTGTGATTAAGAATCACAAATGATTCTTTCGTATGAACCATCTGTGATGCTTCCTTGTCATAGACAGCTGGTGTGTAATAAATCGTCTATAACAGACTGCTCATCTCTCTCTTGTTTTTTGAGCCACGCTGCACGAAGCTACAACAAAAAATATCTCGTCAGAGCCCACCGCATCACCATCGCCATTGCTGGCCTCGAGCTTCCTTCATTGCCATTTATTGCACCGGTGGGCCTCCACCGCATCTCATCTACTGCACTGCGCCACTCATCCTCGCTATTTTCCGCCCCTCTATTTGCCTAAATCCGTTGTGCCAACCCACTGTCTTCTTGTCGCACCACCGTAGGTCCGCTACCGCCTTGTCGCGTCCCCGCCGTGTGTCGTCCCTACCGAGCCACTGACGCATGGGTCCTATGTGTTAGCCAGTTTTTTTATTTTTCCAGAAACTGCAAAAATCCCGACCAATAGCAAAGCGCCACGTGTCACCTTATCTCTCTCTCTCCTTTTTCTTTTTTTTTCTGAATTTCTTGATCCGACCCACTTTTGAGAGCACGTTTGCACGTTCTCCTTCGTTCGAGCTCAAATACAGTGATTCAAATTTCTAAATCCAAGATTTACTTTCCAGTACCATTCTTTTCAATTTTTGAATTTTATTTGTATGTCTTTTATTTATTTGAGCTTGTTTTCCCTTATAGACGTCGTCGTCGAGGCTTCGCAAAATCAACAAGAGGTAGAACCA
The DNA here is from genome assembly GCA_036346355.1 of Rhipidocladum racemiflorum. Lineage (NCBI taxonomy): Eukaryota > Viridiplantae > Streptophyta > Magnoliopsida > Poales > Poaceae > Rhipidocladum > Rhipidocladum racemiflorum. The sequence goes on from JAYEVF010000051.1 coordinate 104,951, forward strand.
GCAGCATACAGTAAAGGCAAGTCTTCCTTGACCTTCCAAGTTTTTAAATACTTATGTTGTTTTAAATTAATGCATGTTTACTTTTATGCAATAGATTTTAAATTCGGTCTTAGTGTTTAGTTAAATTCCAGAATCGGCATGACTCCTTGGCATTGAGCATTGTGTATCCTTGTCACCCTAACTAGTATTGTTTATTATAATTGTTGATAACTAGTAGAGTAGCACAATACGGTAGAGTTTCCTGTTTGTTAAACAAAATAAATGGAAAAAAGTTTTAGACCGGAGCAGATGGGAAGTTAGGTGGGTGCAAGAAGCACGAGGCTTGTAAAGTGATTGTTTCGCCCTAGTCAATTAAGGACTAAAGCGTGTGTTGTTTCAAACAAAGCACTACTGTACAACCGCAAGTCTAAATGGGTATGACAAGGCCAATTAATTTGTGTGTCTCGTTATTAGCTTCGCCAGTGGGAGAAATGTGGGTACTAGTTGGAGGCACTCACAGTGCGCAAGAGGGGGCTTCTGAACTAGGTAGATGGAACCCTATCAGCGGTGAAACCTTAGCGGGCGAGGTGAACCATATCAGCGATGAAACCTAATAGCGGTGAATCCTATTAGGTTTTGGGAACCTATGAGTGGTTGGAGCTCTCGGGTTATTGTTCGGTAGATGGAGCCAATCAGGTAGTTGGAACCTATCTAGTTGTCATTTCAAATTGAATTATTGCAACTATACTTGATCAAATGATGCTTTACGAAATTAATAGTGTATTTAAAGCTACATTTCTACTTTACGCTAAATGAGTCATATTATGCCTTCATTTGTCAAGCCTTGCATATAGTTATCATGCATTATGTTTCCAAGGCTTGCGAGTATGGTTGTGTACTCACCTTGCAACATACCAGCTTTCCACAGAGGAGTTCGCTAACGTAGAAGGTGACAACAAGTACTTTGCTTGTGGTTTCAATGAAGGAGACAATAATCATTTATGATAACCTTTAATTATTACTGGCTCTTTTTCATAGACAGTTCACTAAACATCTGTAAAGATAGTTTTTAAATGTCTGCGATGTGCTTCTGTGGTAAGTCAGAACTTATTTCCAGAAAAATAACGTTCTTAGCCACGCCATTATCTTTGCTGTGACGTCAAAAACGTGTTGTTTTTCAAAACAGGTTAGAGGACGGTTAAATAATAATAAAATTCCATGTTTGGATTAGTTACTAAAAATGAACAAGTGCACGAGCATTGAGAGGCTTGCCGAAATGGATTTTTTTGCAGCCATCATTATTTACTTGGCTTTCAAGATCGAGCTTAACGGGAGTTTGTATGGTGTTCAAGATCGAGCTTAACGGGAGCTTAACGGGAGTTTGTATGGCTTTCAAGATCGAGCTATACTTTTATTTTATTATGTTGGAAATATTAAGAATCCCAACCGTACTTCGATAAAAACCTTAAAGGTCATTCACGTTATATTAGTTTGGACGGACAAAAAGTTTTCCTTCATGGTATATATGGATTTCGAACAAAACACCTCAATATACAAACATGAAAATTAAAAATAAAATCTTAAATTTTACTTTTTTACCATTTTGCTTCTAAATTTGTACATATTCCGACAGTAAAGTTTTAGGTCATGATTGCTAGATTTCAATTAAGATTTGTACGTATAACTCCAAACATATTGCAAATCGCGCTAATCGTCGCATGTCATACACAAGTTCTACTAGAAATGCAAGCGCGGCGCACGCCGCGCGCGTGACTCATTTCTTTTTTCTTTTTTTTTCGGAGAAAAAACAGAACACGGAAACATTTTTCGCATGCTCCGGAGAGCAAACGGAGCACGAAAATATTTGTTTCGGGAAAAACGGAGAAAGCGTGCCGCGCGCGTGAACGAAAAATATTTTTTGTTTTTTTTTTCGGAGGAAAAACAGACCACGAAAACATTTTTCCTATGCTCCGGAGAGTAAACGGACCACGAAAACATTTTTTTCGGGGAAAACGGAGAAAGTGTGCCGCGCGCGTGAACGGAAAATATTTTTAGTTTTTTTTCGAAGAAAAACAGACCACGAAAGCATTTTTTCCATGCTCCGGAGAGTAAACGGACAACGAAAACATTTTTTTCGGGGAAAACGGAGAAAGGACCTGAACGAAAAGTGCAGGGACCTATTTGATATAATTTTGGACTTGTTCGCTATTTCGAATAAGTAAGAAAGGGCTCGTTCGTAATTCGTATTTAACGGGAGGTTCTTTGGGTAAAATGGCGAACGGAGGACCTAAACGCGAACCGGAAAAAATTATTTCACACTCACGGGAAATTACAAAGGACTTATTCGTAAATAGATAGGACCTATCTGTAATTACCAAAAACCGGAGTTTTTTCTGCTAAAAAGGGAGAGAGAGTGAGGGAGGAGACGTGGCATAGCTGAGGGGCTAGGAATCCTTCGAGGATTGTTTTGCTGAAGATATGGTAATTAGCAATATTCTACACATCATAGCAAGTCGCGGCCAAGGTTCCAAAATCTGTTTTGGTAGAAAATCCTGTTAGGAAACCAATTGACGTATCCTATATGGACTCTTCCTTATCTCTAAGCAAAACCGCTATATATAGGAGGCAGGGGGTCACCCCATTGTACACAAGCATACAGAATAATAAAGCAGACCCGTTCCTCCTCATATTGTGTCTCTCGCCCTCTCTTTCTGTTCTTCAGTTTAGATCTATTAGGCAACCCCGGACTATTCGATAGCGAGGTTGTCTAACACGTTATCAGCACGAAGCTCTACCCGGCGAACAGATTGAAAAGGTGAGAAAAGGTGAGAATACGAGGATTGATCTAATCGCTCGTTTTGAATCTATTTTGTATCTAATCCACAATGTTGTACAATGACATGAAGTCATGTAGCACGAAGCTACAGTACAAGGAACATAGTAAACAGAAGCTTTTGGCACGAAGCCACCGTCATTTGGCGCCGCTATGGTCATTGCAAGATTACGGACTGCCGCACGAAGCGGCATTGCGTGCCAAATCACGCCGAGAAAATCTGCAGCGACCCGTCGGACTGCCGCGACCAATCGGCCTGTCGCGCCGAGCGACTAACAGTCGCAGCACCTGACGCCGGCCCATCGTGGCTGCGCATCACCGGTTTGCCGTGGTCTCGCCACGCCCGCCGCGCATAAAGCCGATCTGTAGCGTCGCCGCGCATGCCGGCACGGCCGAAGCTCCTGCCGCCGCACGCCCGCCGCCAGCCTGTGCTGCCATCGCCAGCCAAGGCCGCTTGAAATCCGCGCGTCGGCCCCCGACACCGGCGTGCGCCCACGCGATCGCTGGCCACGACCGGCTCAAAGATGAAGCCACGGTCAGGCACGAAGCTGTCGGCCACCTCGGCCAAGATGCACTGCCAGGCCACGAAGTGCCACCGCGCGACCCGGCCACCGAGCTCGACGCCTCTGCCACGCGCCCTCGGGCTCCTGCGCGTCGCCCCCACAGCACCTTGGGCTCCCCGACGTGCAGTGCGCCCGAGCCGATCAGTCCACTGCACTACTACCGGTGGACAAGAAGTCTAAAGCATCAAGAACAAACTCTCTGGACATGAAGTCCGATTAGCTTTTGGTCATGATGTTTAATGCGTGAAGGACAAAAAAACGTGAAGTCCAAAGGTTACACATGGAACGTGAAGTCCAGAACACGAAGCTTTCAAAGGAAAAAGGATAAAGTCGTATTGGACTTGAAGTCCTGGAACCAATCAAAAGACATGAAGGAAAAGGTCTGGCATTGGAGTCCACAGAAGGACATGAAGCGCACAGAAGCCGGCCACGCAGGCCGCCGCCGGCTTGAAGCGCGCCAGATTGAAAAAGCACTTTCGGATGTGCATGAAGCACTTGCACAAAGCACCGCTGGCGCACGAAGCCGCCTGATGCTTCGTCCCTCCGCCGGCCAGACCCGCGCACCACTCCCTGAAGCACATGAAGTGCGTGCCGAAGCGCCGTCGCCCTCATGTTGCCTGGCTAGCTCCTACCCGCCGCGCATAAAGCCATCCGCAGGCGTCCAACGTCACTTGGCTGCCCGCTCGACGCGCCCATCCGCAACGCAGATACCGCCACGCCCGGCCTCCTGGCTCGCTGGCCGATCATTGCCGCGATACCAGCCGGCCCACGCTGGCCCGCCTTCTAGCGATTGAACGACTTCAATGTTTAATCCGGTTGGAATCGATTAAAGGAGAGGGAAGGCGAAATTACCGGTTTGCCCTTTCCAATTTTACTTTCCCTTTTATTTCCATTTCTTTTCCCGAAAATGAATAAGAAATTCGAAAATTGATTAGAAATTTCAGAAAATTTTGAAAATTGCCAGAAAAATATGAAAAATATCTAGAAAAATCCAGAAATTTATTGGCTCTGTTTTTAATGTATCTTAGCCTTATTTTCTGCATTTATGAATTTTTGTATGAATTTTTGCAATAATTGCCCCGTTTAGAATATCGGAAATTCCTGAGAATTTATTTTTCGAATTTATGAATTTATTAATTATGTCATGTTGATATTTGATGAAATTCAATTTCCTGTTGTACAGTAATTCTGAAAATTGCTTGGAAATTAGCAGAAATTATGAAAAGTGCTAGAAAAAATTTCAGAATATTTCATATGGCATAAAATGAGAACATGAGTGGTTGGGATTTGATTTTGGTAATGAATAAACAGATATGAGACAATTGGTGTCTAGGAAAACACACATGAGGCTTGGTTCTTTAATTGGCACTTAAACGGAAGTGCTCCCTCCCTCATGTGAGCCCTAGGGGCAGGTTGACCTGGCCAAGAGTCAAATTGACAGAGATATTCATTACCTGTTTTCGTTCCCAGCCAACAAGAATTATATAAGTTGTAATTAGACTTATGCCATGTTTAATTCATGTTGCAATTTATTTTCTGTTATCAAGTGATGCTGGAAAATTGCTGTATAATTAACAGAAAATTGCCAAATACTAAGAAAAATTCGGAAATTTCTGAGAATTTATTTCCGCATTTATGAATTTATGAATTGTGCAATTATTGTTTATTCTGAATATTTATGAATCTGTGTATATATGAATCTCGCACTTATGAATCTCGCATCTATGAATCTTGTATTTATGAATCTTGAAATTATTGCTTTCTTTTAGTTTACTGGAAATTCATGAGAATTTAATTATGCAATTATGAATCTTGCAACCACTCCCTATTAGATTACACGAAGTAATCTAATGAAAAGAATCTTTTGAATATGCAAATACCTGGTATTATTAAATGTGAGTTTGAAGAACTGACCCCGAAAGGTCAGAACTATCTCACATGGGCATCAGGTTTGAAGATCATACTTGCGAGCAAGAAGCTCCAAGCTGCCACCGGCTTAGGGTCCTCGAATGACACGCAAACTATTGCCGAGCAAAACGATCAAATTTTGTACTCCCCAGGTATCACTTTTCAGCCACTATGAATAATGAATACATGGCTGAGGTGAGTACACCTGAGTTACGGACTGCGCTTCAGAAGCAGTTCGAGAAACTCAAGCCCACCATCTTGCTCCAAGCACAGCAAGATTGGGTTCGCCTGAAGTTTGCAGGCTATAGAACAGTGGTTGTTAATGAATTTTGAGTAATGAATTGTAAGCTCTCGAAGAGCATACATTTTCTTTTCTCATGAATCGAATTGCAATTTATTCTTTATTCCAGTATTCTTTATTTATAAGCAATATTTGAATCACTTTGCCACTATATGATTAGAATTATTTTTCTTTTCATCTAGAAATCGTGTAGCGCCCAATGGAGGAAATATGCATTGTTGATAGTGGCACAACAAATACCATCTTAAGAGAGTCGAAATACTTCCAAGCGATCACGAAGAACGCTGGAAGGATTATGAAAATCGCAGGAAGCGATACGCATATAATAGGCTCAGGAAGAGCCACAATTATATTGCCAATGGGTACAATTTTGGTAATTGATGAAGCCTCCTTGTACCCTGAATCAACACGCACTCTCTTAAGTTTTAACAGATATCCGCGCCAATGGGTTTCACGTAGAAACCAATGAAGAAAATGGCAAATAGCATTTGTGCATTATGAAGCACGCCTTGATATGAAAAATGGTATTAGAAAAATATCCCTCGTATGAATCTGGGCTATACTACACGAAAATCAATGCACACGCAGTGTATACTTCTTTGAAGACTGTCTTTAGAAGCTCTGAATTATTTGCTTTATGGCATTGTAGATTAGGTCATCCTGGTCTGAGATTGATGAAAAATATAGTTAACAACTCACAAGGTCATGGCATTAATGTTAAGGATTTCCCGAATCACGAAGATTTTGTGTGCCATGCATGTGCCACCGGGAAATTAATAACTAGACCCTCTGTTATGAAAGTGCAACATGAAATCCCTGCATTCCTGGAACGCATTCAGGGGGATATTTGCGGTCCGATTCAGCCCTTGTCAGGGCCGTTTCGATACTTTATGGTGCTCATTGATGCTTCCTCGAAATGGTCGCATACATGTTTGCTGTCAACAAGGAATCATGCATTCGCAAAACTGATCTCGCAGATCATCAGAATTAAGAATGTTTTTCCTGATCATCGCGTGAAGTCCATTCGAATGGACAATGCCATCGAATTTACTTCCAAGGCATTTGATGATTATTGCACAGCAACTGGAATAACTATTGAGCACTCTGTACCGCACGTCCATACGCAAAATGGGCTAGCTGAAGCACTAATAAAGAGGATTAAGTTCATTGCCAGACCGCTCTTGCAGAGTTGTAACTTGCCCAACACTTGTTGGGGACACGCAGTCCTGCACGCAGCAGCACTCATCAATTATAGACCGTCGGCCTACAACATCCATTCAACTATGCAACTAGTGCAATGGGTCATCCTGAAGATTTGAATGAATGGTATATGTACCTATATCACCCCCACAGCGAACTGCTATGGGCCCTCTCCGCAAGTCTGGGATATACGTTGGTTATGAGAATGCATCCATAATCAGGTATTTGGAACCCACGACTGGAGATTTGCATACAGCCCAATTCGCTGATTGCATTTTTTTTTGACGAGGATCGCTTTCCCGTCATTAGGGGGAGGAAATGAACCATTGGATGAAAATGCCGGGAAATCATATGGCATTCCATTGGGATCCCCGTGCATGACCCTCGCACTAATGAAGCAAATCATGAAGTCAAGAAGATAATCGATTTGCAGAATTTAGCAAATGAACTGCCTGATCATTTTTGTGATCTGAAGAGCATGGCTAAGTCGCATATACCAGCAAGAAATGCACCAGAGAGGGTGGAAATACCAAAGAAAGCAGAAGGTATCCCTCATCCTGTTCAGAGGCCTCAAAGAAAAAGAACAGGAAATCTGGCTTCTCAAACCCAAAGTACCCGGAGACGTCTGGGGAAAAATGGGCAAGAGGACTTACCATAGCCAATCACAAAAATGCCCCAAAGCAAGAAGGGGAGCCAGTTGAGACCTGGCACTGGAAAGAAGCCTGTGGGAAAGGCAATTCCAGATCTGAACCTTCCATTGGAAGAAGCCGCCGGAAATAATGTGTGCGCACACATTGGCGGAGAAAAACTAAAGGAACTTGCTCCTGGAATGGGAAATAGCAATGAAGAGCAAGTAGAAGTGCATGAAGCACACCATGACGAAATGGCCATAAATTTTGTAATAATAGGAGAATCTATGAAAAGAGCAACAACCATTGCAAGGTTTGTTGTTCAAGGTTTCACTCAACGTCCTAAGGGTTGATTATGAAGAAACCTATTCTCCGGTCATGGGCGGAATTACCTTTAGATACTTGAACTCAATGGCAATCAACTTGAAGTTGAAAATGAAGCTAATGGATGTTGTCACAGCATATTTGTATGGAAACTTGGATTCGGGGATTTATATGAAAGTACCGGAAGGTATCCCTATCCCGAACCAAGACAGAGCAAACAAACGATATCTGATGTGAAATTGGAGAAATCAACTGTATGAAATTTGAAAGCGATCGGGAAGAATGTGGTACAATCGCTTAAGTGACTTTCTTTGCAAGAAAGGCTACACGAACAGCGAAAATTGTCCATGTGTGTTTATACAACGATCCCTGAATGGATTTTGCATAATCTCCGTCTATGTAGATGACTTGAACATCATTGGGACGGATGAAGAAATTGAAGAAGCATGCACATACTTGAAGTCTGAGTTTGAAATGAAAGACTTGGGTAAAACCAAATTCTGTTTAGGCTTGCAGCTTGAACATGTCCAAAGTGGAATCTTGGTACACCAATCTTCCTACACGCAGAAAGTGTTAGAGAGATTTGGTTTTGAGAAGGCATACCCCGCAAAGACCCCAATGGTCGGAAGGTTACTCCAAGCAGACCTAGACCCATACAGGCCTAGAGAAGAGGGGGAGGAAGTCCTGGGAGCGGAGTTCCCATATTTGAGTGCAATAGGAGCACTCATGTACCTTGCAAATAGCACTAGGCCAGACATTGCGTTCGTCGTGAATTTGCTAGCACGGTACAGTGCAGAACCCACCAAAAGGCATTGGAAAGGGGTTAAGGACGTCCTCCGTTACCTCCAAGGAAGCAAAGATCTCGGTTTGTTCTATAGAAGAAACAATGAATTGAATTTGGTTGGCTATGCCGATGCTGGATACCTATCGGACCCGCATACTGGCAAGTCACAAACCGGGTATGTTTTCCTTTGCGGTGGAACAGCAATTTCTTGGAAGTCGTCTAAGCAGACTCTTGTCTCGACGTCGACTAACCACTCAGAAATCATTGCATTGTATGAAGCCTCTCGGGAATGTGCATGGCTTCGAAGAATGGTTCACCACATCCAGAAGTCATGTGGCCTGAACATGGAACAAACCCCCACTATTATCTATGAAGATAATGCAGCTTGTGTTGCACAAGTGCAAATGGGATATGTGAAGAGTAATCTTACGAAGCATATCAACCCCAAGTTCTTTTATGCCCATGAAATGCATAAGATGAACGAGATAAAGATACTGCATACTAAGTCGTGTGAAAATCTCGCAGATTTATTCACTAAGTCACTCCCGGCATCTTATTTTGAAAGATGTATTAGAGGAATCGGGATGATGAGGCTTAGAGAAGTGCAGATTTCAGGGGGAGAATTTTCACATACTCCTACATAAATCTCGAACATGAAGTTTGAGTACCCAACGTGAATCTTGAAGATTAACATTGAAGTTTGGGTGGATTGTACTCTTTTCCTTAAGTAAGTTTTTCATTGAAGTTTTCTTACCTAAGGTTTTTGATGAGGCAATCCGTGCAACACAACAAGCGTGTGCTATGTACTCTTTCTCCAATTATTTTTTCCACTGGGTTTTTATGGAGTTTTAATGAGGCATATGCATCTCGCAGTGAAGAGTCCAAGGGGGAGTGTTAGGAAACCAATTGACGTATCCTATATGGACTCTTCCTTATCTCTAAGCAAAACCGCTATATATAGGAGGCAGGGGGTCACCCCATTGTACACAAGCATACAGAATAATAAAGCAGACCCGTTCCTCCTCATATTGTGTCTCTCGCCCTCTCTTTCTGTTCTTCAGTTTAGATCTATTAGGCAACCCCGGACTATTCGATAGCGAGGTTGTCTAACAAATCCCGCACCTTGGGAGGTAGAGTTTCTTGGAGGTTCCTGGCGGTAACTGGTTTTAAACCGGCATGTTGAACTTGCCAAATTCGAATATCAATTTTGAATTTGAAAGAGGTGACGGAGCGAGAACCACTTGGTAGTAGCCTTTTTTTTTGGTAGTAGGCAGTAGGAAAAGCCGAACTTATTTCTCCAAGCATTTAGCGTTGCCTTTCAATTCATGGACATTGGGATTGTGTTGTTGAGAGATCGTGTGGTGGTCTACCCATGTGTGAAGAGCAATTGACTGTGCTTGAGCCTGTGATGCTCAGGACTGAGTTTGTTTTGAATTCATATTAAATTTGAAGCATTTAGCCTTGCGGTACTACTGGCCCTTATATGACGATAGTTATTTTCCAGGAGGGTAATTTTTTGAGTCTCAAGGGAATCGGCACTACCGACTTTCGGAGCGGTAGTACCGGGCGAGCAGTACTACCGGCCATTACATGGCTGTAGTACCGACTAACGGTACTACCGGCCATGAGGGGCAATCGTACCAGCTGGTCAGTACTACCGGCTCCTAGTTGGCGGTAGTTATTTTCTAAAGTGAGATTCTGTGAATTGGAAATTGTGCTTAAGTGAGTTTTATGGCATAATTTGTCGAGCAATCCTATGTGATGTATTCTCTTGCCTATGATGGTCGTAGGACTTCGAAGATAGGTCATGGTGAGGCGAAGGAGACCATGACTAGACTAGGAGAGCTGAGGTCTAGACGGTCTAGGCGGCACCGAAGATGACTGAGACCAGGGAGTTGCTATAAGATGAGAAGGCAAGTGGATTGTGGAGATGCTAGGTTAAGCCCTACTCAAGTGAAGGAGGATAATTGTATCACAGATTCGCGGATGGAGTAGTAGTTAAATTAGTGTGTTTTGGGAAGCGTGCAAAATCTGTTTGTTTATGGGTTTTGGGTTAGACTATGTACGAGTGAGTGAGCCAATCCTAGTCCTTGATGAGGTTCCGTATGGATGATGGAAGTCATCCACAGGTGGAGATTGCTCTGGTTAGACTATTAATAGAGGGGTAGAGGGATGTCTCTTCATAAGGGTTTGAGGGTGTTGTGTGAGAAGAATTTTGGTTTCCTTATGATTTCGATGAAGGAGATCCGGAATACTAGGATGCACACCCTAGTCGATTACTTGTTGGACGAATGGATGGGCTGTTTTGATATTAATTGTTTAATTTCCGCTGCTACTTATTTTAACTCAAGACTATGTTGTTGGTTAATTGTATTTCTTGACCATAAGGTCCATACATGTTGCTTTATTATTATTATTTGGATTCGTAATATGGATGTGTTATCATCATTTTTATCACTATATGCACTAGCATGATCCTAGCCTGCTATACACAGAGAGTTTGGATTTGCAAATTCGGGTCCCGACAATAATCATTCATGATAACCTTTAATTATTACCGGCTCTTTTTTCACAGATGGTTGAGTAAACGTCTGTTAAGATAGTTTTAAAATGTCTGCGATGTGCTTGTGTGGTAAGTCAGAACTTATTTACAGAAAAATAACGTTCTTAGTCACGCCATTATCTTTGCTGTGGCAAAAATGTGTTGTTTTTAAAGATCGAGTTTGGATGGTGTTCCCGCCTTATACATCAACCCATGGGATGCACCGGCTATACTTTTATTCTCTCATGTTCGAAATATTTAAGAATCCTAACCGTACTTTGATAAAATAAAAAAATAAAAAAAACCTTAAAGGTCATTCACGTTATATTAGTTTGGACGGACCAAACTTTTTCCTTCATGTATATATGGATTTCGAACAAAACACATCAATATACAAACTTTAAAATTAAAAATGAAATCTTAAATTTTACTTTTTACCATTTTTTCTAAATTTGTACATATTACGATGGTAAAGTTTTAGGCCATGATTACCAAGTCAAATTTCGAAATTTGCTAGATTTCAATTAAGATTTGTACGTATATATAACTCAAAACATATTGCTAGTCGATAGCATGTCATGACAAGTTCCATATGGTAATTAGCAATATTCTTCAAATCATAGCAAGTCGCGGCCATGGTTCCAAAATCTGTTTTGGTAGAAAATCCTGCACCTTGGCAGGTAGAGTTTCTTACCGGTTCGTACCGGTAACTAGTTTTAAACCGGCCTGTTGAACTTTCCAAATTCAAATATCAAGTCTGAACTTGTCTGTTCCTAAGGTAACTTCTTTCTTTGGTGGGGTTTAGAAACACACAAACAGCAGGTTGATTAAGACAAACGGATGCAAATGGTGCACAAAGGAAGTTTCAAACACACTACTATAAACGAACAACTCTGCTTTGCGAATCGCGAGGTTAGTAAGGTGAAGAGGTACCAACCAGCTCGCGTCGTTCAGTAGTCATTTTGAACAACTTCGTGGATACTAATACCAGCAGCAAAGCAAACACCGTGACAAATATATCTAACCCATCGGCTGCAGATTAAGATTTCTCCACTCCCTACAAAGATTAGATGCTTAATCCCTGGTCCAACAAGCTTATATATTTCTGTGCACATGATGCAATTGTAGTACCTCTAGAGCCGCGAGGCAAATCAAGCCGAGGAGGAGCGAAACAAAGACTTGAAAAGAGAAGTCCTCTCCAAGAAATCCAGTCCCAAATGCAGATATATCACTTGATCATCTTGCTCAAAATGAAAGAAAATTTCGCTGGGTCATTTCTGGTGGCAAAACTCTGGAACACAAGGTACTGCAAGATCGAGCAACCATATGTCAGATGGGTGTAATGGCGACGGTACAAGCTTTTGGCATTGCCCCACCTTGCTTTTCTTTTTCCAAAGCATGGTTCCTTGCTTATAGTTGCAGGTAGTGTCGATATTGATAGACTCTATGAGCTTTTTGTTTGTTCTTTTCTTGTTTAGAGCAGAGTCTGTCTTTCCTTTTTTTTTAATAAAAAAGCATAGATGCAAAGAGACTATGCTGCATCGTGTTTAAACATCAGTGACTAGAATGAAAAGGGGATCAAATCCTAAGGTGATGTATCCCCCAAATTGAAATATTCAATTGAAGATCTTCAAATGGAATGTTTTCTGAATCACTCAGTAATCGAAAGTTTTTGGACTTTTGAGCTGAAATTTCCCCGGCTCAGATTTCGAAAATTCCTTTTGAAATTTCACCGGTTGAAAATTTTCAAATTCTAGTTGAAATTTCCCTAAACAAAAGTTCCAATTATGGAGTTTGAAAGTTTTCCATTTCAACTGATGATCTTTGAAGTGCGTGAGGGGCGCGCAGTGGTGGAAAGGGACGACAGCGAGAGTGGGAAGATGGGGGAAGAAACACATGTCCATAAGTTTTGATGCATGTGGTTAACCACAAATTAGCCAAACCCTTTTCCTTTAGCATTAGAGCTCTGTTTTTAAGCGAGTTTCTACATTTGTATGGGTTCGCACTCGGTCTTCAACCTTTAATGCACTTTCTAGCAAGTTCTTTAAGCTAGATATACGCACTGTTAGTTTGCACTGAAAAAATTCTTTAAGCTCCACTGCCAATTATGAACTTCTCATCTTCAGTAAATCGTTTTTCTGACATCAACAAAATGTTATTTGTTTGAAGTTCTAAATGGAGCACCAAGATTACTGTTGTAACAAGGTTACCAAACATAAATCAGGAATGTAGGTGACTGTCACCTTGAGCGGTAGGAATATTAGAGTATGGTTGGTAATACATTTGTTGAAATAAAGAGTAAAGAAAGACCTGACAGAATATGTTTAATTATTTCCAAGAAGCACAACGCCTGAAGTTATAGCAAGTATTTCGACTCGACAGGAAGACTTATAAAAACGTTACAGGATTATTAGAGAATGGCTTGGGGAAATGACTCCAAGGTGCTAATTTTGTAGCATCGATATTTGAGTATGCACCGGTGCTTAACAGGTGCTTATGCATGTAACTACGTCTAAAATAGATAGTAAACTAATCTAAACACCTACAAAGATGTGCTTGCTTTAGAGTACATTGTTGGAATAAGTCTTAGTGTGTGTGGTTTTTTGTTAGTTGCATGGCATGCATGGGAGCAGATCGTGATCAAGAGGATGGCGTGAGACTCGGCAGCCATGACCTTGTGATTATCTCATGCATGGTAATTAGCAGGTAGTAGAGTGCTTGGTCCTCCTGGCTTGTAGGCGTATGAACAAGTCCATGCATGCAGTCAAGTGGTGGAACGGGTAGATCGCCAAGTTGTGTACGTGCGTAACGGCCGGGAGGCCAGAGATGTCCCGTTCCTTTATAAATACCTGTACTCACTTTTGTTTTAGCAAGGAGAGTGGTTCTCAATAAGAAACAGAGCAAGCTAGTTGTATTGTGTCCAAGCATCTTTGTTGTGGGCCCCCGGATCGGCTATCCGAGTCCTTCGTGTATTTCTGTACTAGTCCCGGATCATTAGCTAGTACACATACCAAAAGTGATGAATCAACAACCATATCACGAATACAAATAACTAAATAAGAAATAATACCAACTAAAAGCAAAGACCTTATGGTCAAGGTTTACCATTATGGCCTGGACAGGCTGAACAACTTGAACAATCGGCATGAAGACGAAACGCCAATGCGACCCATCCAAATGCCCACAGGCAATCGAGTGGAGAACGCACCCTAGTCGATGGAAATCTTGAACAGCTTCTTTCACTTCTGAGAGAGGATTAGAATGTAGCACGTGAGTACATAAAGTACTCAGCAAGTCTGGGAAATATGCACGATGTAGGCTATCCAAAGATGGCTTAATATGGTTCTTTTGCATAAAGCCAAGTTTCATCAAATCATACTTGTTAATAATTTTCACAAAGCATATTTGAGCAATTCTTTTTAATTATTGAATTATGTAATAATGTAGTGAAGGTTCTAACCACCACTCACTAATATACAGGCTCTATCCGCCACATCTCAACAAGATCAGGGTTCAATCCATTCACATGGCTCTATCTGCCACGATTCTCAAAATCAGGTTCCTTCCACCTACGGCTTTAGCCGCTGAAGCACACCCGAGAGTTCTAACTGGCCATGATCCCAAAACAAACCATTGTTTAGTTCGAAACCAAAAACCAAAGTCTACCAGTATGAAAGCATTCAACAAGCTTTGCCTTTGACCGTAGGCATGGCTATTCGAATAGTTTTAACTCTGCAGAGTGTGTACAACTTTACCCACAAGACATGATATTCCCTTGATGCCACGCGATTAACACACTTCCTTAGGTGTGCCGGCAGGGATATCATGACAAGGCCTTTACAATGTATACGCCTAACCCGACTCACCCGCTGAGGTTTCACCGCTGTTAGGGTTATATCCACCCAGTACAGAAGCCCCCTCTTGCGCCGTGTAAGATAAACAACAACAACAACAACAATGCCTCTTTCCGGCGCTCACACAACCACCGAGTGGTGAGTCTAAGTCAGGTTTCTACAAATTAGTTAGCCAGGTCGTACCATTATAGACATGTGGTTGTACGGTAATGCTTAGAATGGAGACAGTCATAAGCGTCGGTCCTTAATTGACTTGGGGCGGTACTTGCACAAAAGAACCAAGGCTTGGTTCGCTTCCACCCGACATTCCAGGCCGCCCAAGTCGAAATCATTTTTCATTTTACTTTTATTTTGTAAACCATTGGCAATACTCCTTGCCTATAACTTCCAATACAAGTTTTCAAGAGATAATTGAAAGTCCCACCCATGGGTGAATATTGACCGATAGCGAGGCTAAGCCTTTCTACCGTACTATTCTATTCCACCAATAGTTTGTTTTTGTAAAATACACATCTCAGGGGTTGATGACAATCCTTATAACCAATTCTGTAATCTCTAATAATCATTAAATTGCCCTAATGGCACAATCATGGGAATAATCCGATTCAATATCGTATCCATAAAGTATGGAGTATATCAGGGTAATATCCTAACTCTCAAAAATCATATTAAACCCCAATTACGTGTGTCTATTTCCCTTGAACTATGATTTGTATTAATGAATTGACCATCATTCTTATAGCGATCGCTCGTATCATCCACAAAGAATATTTCACAAATTCATCTCTAATCATTTCGAATACAATCCACCGATAATACGTCATAACACCCTATATTTAATCCTTCACACTATCACCCTTAAATCATCTATTTTAATCCACCAAAATACGCCATAATATTATTCACTAAACCACCAAACATCCTGGACTATTCACAATCTCCCTAAATGATTATCACATAGCATTCTAGTTAAAATCCACCGAAACATAATTCACCACTTGTTCTATTTGACCTATACATATGACTCTCAATAACATTCATTTACTCTCCCCGACTATTATTCCTGACATCATACATCTTCCAACATCCTCCCAATCCACCAAAATACATGAACTACCATTCATAGATCAATGTTATGAGTACAAGCCCCATATCAACTCTAATATTCATCTATCTCCAATTTGCATTCCACCCCAATCCATACTCATTATATTGTTAACTACTATCACAATCCAACTCCTCAACATTTAAATGATCACCACCATAAATCAATTTCATAATAACAATCCTCACATTATCACTAATATCCATCCGTCTCCCAATTACATTGTCCCCGATTAACTCTATTCAAACTATCTGCTAAATAGTCATTTTCCCCATCAAAATGTATTTTATTAAAAATATTTATTATGGTGGATCCCTGTTCTAGGTCGACAAAGGGTTATGGATAACAAATCTCAAGGAGGTATAAACAACTGGTATAACTAACCACTTAACGTTTTAACATCACCATTTTATGTAATTAGCAATGCAGTTTGTAAAACAGGGTAAAACATTTATAAAGCATAGGCTCAATATGCGTCAAGGAGACTTGCCTCGGTCACAGCAAGAATGTTGCACTCTTTGAAGTCCGGCGGCGGGATCGGCGGTCGCGGCAGAATCGTTGACTACGCGCAAAACGAGGCAATAAATAAATAAAAGAAAATAAATAAAATCCAAAAAATACAAAAGTAGTACTGGCGGGTAGATCTTGATTTTAGATGAATTTAGAAACTTGAACGGAGTCAATCGGAGTTCGGACGCAAAAGATATAAGCGTTCGAAGTTGGAAAATGATGGAAAATCAAGAAAAAGAGAAAAGTTACTATTTGCTACAGTAACTCGCGATTTTTGTTGTTCCAGAACAGAACCAAACTACAGAGAGCACTCCAAAATCCAAAAACTTGGATTTTCCCCCCATTTTTGCATGGATTTGGACCAAATAAAATCATGGATTCTGTAGATAACATCCTTAGGGACTCATAGGAGGAAGGAATTGGATTGATTCTCACCGGAGACGATGAATTTCGCGATGAACAACGGTTCGGCCAAAGCAACAAAAATCCGAAATTCGTCGCCAATCCTTGAGGGATCCTAAAATTGATTGTTGGGTTAGACTCTAGACTCAATCACGGTCACAAGGAACCAATTGGAGTTGAGAAAAACCCACCGGAATGGATGCTAGGAGGATGAACTTGAAGAACACCGAAAAACGGCGACCCGGCGTTGGTTTTCTTGATCTAGCGGGCAAATGAGTTGGAGAGGCTAAAGGAGATGCATACCACCGGGACGGGGGTTCTTATAGGGAGAGGATGGAGGTGGTGGTGCGGCGTTTGGACAAGAAACGGACGAGTTAATGGCAAGTGAGTGGATTTCAGTTTTTCTTGAATGAGGCCGTTTCCGGCGAGATTGATGGCTCACCGAGGTGGGGAATGGCAAGAGCTCGCCGTTGCGGATCCAACAGAACCGACGGTTCGCGTTTTGGAGTTGTGTGGAGGGAGCTAGAAGGATTGGAAGATTTGCCCTAGCCATTGGAGCAAGCTCCATGCTCTCTGTTCTTCCCCCATGGCAAGAGGTTGAAGATGGCACTGTAGCAGTGACACGTGGCAAGCTCCGGTTGGCTCTCTTTTACGCGAATAAACCACCCTAGAGAAAAATAAGGAAAAATGGCCTAAAAATTCCGGAAAAATTCATAGAGCCATTTTAGAATATTTGGGACCCAATAAAATTGGTTTGGTTGAATTTGGATGATTTTTGTGGAATTAAATAATCGGGCGCGGATCGCAGGCATTAAACAAAAGCCGCGCGAGATAAAATAGGAACGGAGGTCCAAAAATTCGGGGAATGATTTCTAAAATCATTTTGGAATATTTGGAACACAAATGAAGTGGTTTGGGGATTTTTGGAGCATTTTTGGACTCGCGTGAAATTTCGGGTACCGGCGGGAACTGGAAAATCCGATTTTTCGACTGGAAGGGAATTAAATCGCGATTTTGAGTTGGAAAGGATGCCAGGTTAATATAAACACCAGAG
The DNA here is from genome assembly GCA_036346355.1 of Rhipidocladum racemiflorum. NCBI lineage: Eukaryota > Viridiplantae > Streptophyta > Magnoliopsida > Poales > Poaceae > Rhipidocladum > Rhipidocladum racemiflorum. The sequence goes on from JAYEVF010000051.1 coordinate 122,939, forward strand.
AAACTCCAACTTTTGAATTTACTTTATTTAAATTAGGTTTTTCTCCAGAAAGCGAAAACCAGGGTGTTACATTTGTTCTAGTGTATTTCTATGTGCTTGTATCCAAAGAAGCAAGTGTGTGTGTTTGTGATAAACATTAGAGAGAGAGAGAGGGAGTGATTCCCAACATACATGACTACACTTACACGAATACTTAATGATTTGGTTATGTTCTCTCTTTAAGCACCTATGAAAATATTCTTAAAATAATTGAGAGAGGTACAGTCAGAATGGTTACTCTAAATGGCAACAAGTGAAGAAAAATTATATATTTAGTGGAAAAATTGGGAAAATTAATAAATATAATTAATTTCCATCCAAGCTTTTATATTTCTGAATCAGATTAAAAGAACTATACACATATTAGCTTGAAAACGCTTGTAATGGGGAAGTAATTGCAAAACAGATTTATTCATAGAACGTATATAGTGCAGTTAAAATGCGGCTAAGTGTACGTATGCAACTATTTCTTTTATGAGAATATTGTCCTGTCGTAGATAACATTTGGAGTGTTTTGCTGCTATACCCTCTTCAACTCAATGTGAACGTAGGTTTGGGAAGGATGGATAAACTTAAGGAAAAACATTTAGATTTCCTTGATATTCAGGAGACCATGGAAAAAAACATCTCCACGGGATGGTTAAAACATCTTTGATTTCATTTGGCATTGGTTTCCTTGGGGGGTTCAACGGGATACTTTTGATGTGGGTAGTATCCTTTGTTAAATTCCACCTTAAAAACAAAAATGATGGTTTCAAGTGGATTTTGGTTGTGGTTTATGGGGCAGCACAATGTCGTGGGTCCGCGACGTAGAGGCAGTGCCGGGTCGAAAAGCCACGAGAGATTTGGTGGATGTCGAGGCCGTAGTGACAATCGATGGATAACCAGCTGTACGGAGCTACTGGTCTTGTTAATCGAAAGACACCGCTGAGAGGTCTGTTTGTGGCACAAAATACCGCATGCCTTTTCATTTATTTTTCTTTCCTATAAATGGAGATCCTGCTCACTAATGAAGAGAAATCGCAGCTGACTAACTCAGAGATAAGCAACACTCGAAGAGATAAAGCTAACAATATTTAGAGATAGAATAGCTAAGAGATAGAGAACTAATCTGTCCTTCCCTCTGTTATAATACCGTGTCAGCGGAAGCGATAATGAATCTAACCGAGATGATAATGTGCAATCACAGACGACACCGGAGGCACAATATTTGTTAACGAGGATCGGCCGAAGTCTACATCCCCGAGGCATGACTACGGGCGCTCCTCCCCAATTAACAGTAACTATGCTGGCATCCGAGCGATACCGCGGCCATGCCGCCACCCAAACCGAGCCACCTAGTCGCCTTGTTGTTGATACAACAGGGGTTTGGCCATAGGGCTGGAAAATAAGCTCGTGTCTCGTGGCTCGGCTCGGGCTCTCCCGAGCCTGGCTCGGCTCGCACAGGCTCGTGGCTTGGACCGAGCTCAAGCCGAGCCTACTTTTCAGGCTCGCAAAAACACCGAGCCGGCTCGGCTCGGCTCGCGAGCCGGCTCGCGAGCCAAATTGGCTCAGTGGCTCAGCCCATGCAGGGAATTTAGTATGATTAATGACTTATATTTTTAGGAAAAAGATGATGTTGAGACAATTCCATTTCCTACAAGTGTGATATAGAGCAACTAAGCAACTACTATTATTTAGTAGTAACTAGTAAGTTAATATTATTCACTGCAAATATATGAATTATTGTATAAATACTTAATTTCTTAATAAAATGTTCTGGCTCGGCGAGCCAACGAGCCGGCTCGCGAGCAGACCCCGAGCCGGGCTCGGCTCGGCTCGTTTCCAGCCCTATTTGGCCACATATTTAAAGGCCCCCTAGGTACAGAGTTGGACTATGACTCCACCGTAGCTCCTAATACAACTCTAAGTCTAGATGTACACATATTCAACACCATCAATTGCCGTCCAGACTCTCCTCATTTGCGCCTACTGGGACTTCCATGGAAGGAGTCCTTTTCCGATAATACACATTGTCAAAGCCCATAACAGCACTCCCCCCTCCAAATTGAGCTTGTTGGCAAGCGTAAAGTCTGGATATGTCTGGCATAGCTCTGAAATTGGGACCCATGTTGCCTCGTTTGCTGGTTTATGCTTCCATTGAACTAATACTTGACGCTTGCCCTTGAGGAACCTTTGGCCTATAAAGAGATGAGGCTCTGTAGACCTTGTGTCGGTGTTGGTCGTTAGATCGGACGGAAGCGGAGGCGCAGTGGTCGGCGGTTCGCCTTTGTATATCTTCAACAGCGATACGTGAAAGACGTCATGGAGCCGGGCTGTTGCTGGTAATTGTAGTCGATACGCCACTGTACCGATGCGTTCGGATATTCGGTATGGTCCGAAGAACCGAGCCGGGTTGTCAGCTGTCAAACACCGGAGGTACAGCTCGACCGTTTTGTTGACAATTTCCGTTTGTCCGTCCGTTTGCGGGTGATACGCTGTGGACATGAGGAATGTAGTGGCGCATCGTTTGAGAAAGTCCTTCCAGAAAGCACCGGTGAAGATTGGGTCTTTATCAGACACAATGGACTCGGGCATGCCATACAGGACAAAGTGTGCATACTTTGGACAGACTGATGAGGTATTGGAAGTGGTTGAAGGAGTCCTGTGGGAGAGAGTGAACTAGACTTATATTAGTTTAATTTACTACAGTGGTCGGGAGGCTTGTGGTACATCTTAGCCTCCTACCAAGTTCTTGTATTAAAATTCAGAAATCAAGTTCCCATACAAAAGAAACAATACTAAGATTTCATTTCTAGTACTTGTTCATTTGCAAAATTCTCAAATTAAATTCTTGTACTGACACCATAAACAATGCTTACTTCCGTTGAATATAACCAATTGTATAGTTATTATATATTGAAAATTAAAATTGTACTATCAGCAAACTACCCATGAAATTCTACAAATATGAATTGCTTTATAGATGTAGCAGTTTACTTTATTTACATACTAGATAAGAGCCTATGCGTTGCAACGAAAACACACTTTTGAACCAAATAATCAAATCATACCATGAGTTACCGTATTACACTTTTCTATCTCAACATCTAACTACATAGAGGCTTCTCTACAACACGAGATAACCCTACTCACTAAACAAATACCTAAATCAAAATCCATTTTACAACCTACAATCGCCAACTAACATAAGGTATCTTTAGTGAAGCCAACAAGAATGACCCTATAAACAACAGCACATAAGTCTGGCGATGCTTGACCAACACATAAGTCTGGCGATGCTTGCGAACGTCCAGTTGTATCTTTCTTCTAACATAAGACACACCCACAGTCTTCACATCATCACCAACCTCGGCACCTCCCTTGCAGTGATCTCCAATTTCCTGATCCACCATCCACGATTGAGAGTCCGGATAGAGTATCTTTCATCTACTCAGTATCAGGATCCTGCTCCATAGGTACAATGGTGACTCTAGGAAACATCCTAGCCCAATGGATTTATGAGTGAAGGAGAAGCTGGCAGAACTGGCTTGCAACAATGGCAGCTAAAGTAGAAACCACAATCAATGGCTAGAATAGGGGCTCTAGAATGCTGTGCTCAGATCAGTAGGGTGCTTGATCAGGTATGCTTCTTGACCAGAATATCCATTACAAGGAACACAAAACTAATGCTTTTCTTTGTTATATGTTAGAATCTGCAGGACCATGTACCTGAATTGATTTCTTGTTGAAGTGACCTAAGTCTGCCAACATAGCTTTAGCACCTGATTATGATCACAAATATTTAATACCGTGTTGTTGTCGGGTGAATCAAGTACGAACAATGCATACTAATAATTTACTTTTCATTGTACGCTTGACCTTAAAATTAAAAGGATTGTAACTAATCAGCTTAAAATTCTCACCTGTTATGCACAGAATAATGGCTCCAAGTTGCTCCCAGCCTACTCTTTAATTCCCATATGTTACAAAACACAGCAGAACTTACCATGTTCAATCACTATATGGTTGTCGTTGCTAATTCGATCAGCATCTCCATTGCTCCATAGTCACAGCCAATGTGTCACTCAAAAATGTAAAAGGCATAGAAGAAATCAAACTAAAGAATGGGCTCTAGCACAGAGTACTTCCAATTTGCTATGGAGCCAAACCACGTGAACTAGAAGCGAAGAGTGATAGCTGGTGTTGAGCCATTGAGTAGAGGACACGGTGTAGTTCAAAATTTATTGAACAAGCAGACTATGATTGTTTTTAAAACAAACAATTAATCTAACAAGATAATCCATCCATGTGATTCAGAAGCATGTCATGGTTATGTTGCTCGGAAGGTATGTTGTGAGGCAGCCAGATGGTAGATAGAACAATGAGGCTCGGCCATCACATTGTCACATCATAATTGAGTGCAACTATACTTAACCCCAATATTTTTAATACTGATACTACAAATAGATAAGAAATCCAAATGTCCAAATTCACCCAAAAGAAATAGGATTTGAACAACCTGGGTTCCCATATTAACAGAATTGGCATACTGTTGTCGGTATGAACAACACACCATTCTTTTTTTGCAAATAGAAGTGTCTGGGTAAATTGACCAGCATGGGAGGAGACATTGCCACAAATTAAACCATAAAAGCTGCAATTTTCTTAGATGATGAGGGTAAATGCCTGGTGATTTTTAGCTAATATTTGACAGTTGTATTGCTGCTGCTCAAAACCATTAGTGTATAGTAATTGTAGTATCATTGGTTAGTTGATGCCTCCACTCAACATCGAGCAAGCGTATCATAAGTTTAGACACTGGATTTTTTTAAGAAAAGATAATCCATAATAGATGCACATAGGGGCACTTGTAATAGAAAAACAATTTTCTGTGAATGCAAACTACGAAGGCAAAAGGATCCTATTAGGCATTAGGCATATGCATATACATTGTGCACATCAAATAAATATTATGTGTCCCCATGACCGTTAACCACATTTCAAAGTAGGAATTATTTTGTAGTTTCATCACTGTAACAACATTTTAAGTTGCAGATATTTTCTTGCACATGCTATAATACACCTACGATGTTGCCACCCATTAGCACGAAAACTTTGATGCAACTATATCAAAGGAGACTTTCCCTAAAAAAACTGTATGGGAGAGAGGACAATTCGCATCAGCTCCTCCAGTGGGCCGGCCTCCATCGGGAACAGGCTCTCGGCGACCACACGGCGGTTGTCGATGGAAGGAGGAGCCCACAGGACATGCTGCAGTGCTTATCCCAGAGTGCCGATGAGCTGCATAGCCGCTTCTCTCTCTGTTGCGTGTGGGGCGGTGAGATCTAGGGGAAGAAGCGCTATTTGGGGGGAATTTCGAGCAGCGTGAAATTTGGGGATGGGCCGCAGGGGCGGGAAAATTTGGGGATGGAGAGGAGAAGGAGATCTGTCCGATATATTGGACAGTCCAGATTTCGATAGGAGAAACACACGATCCGTGGCGTCTAAAATACTGCGTTTTGATTAGACGAAAGCGAGTAGCAATGGATTTGTGGCCCCCGACAGCGCCACGAATCCATCGCTGCTCGCTTTCGTCCAATCAAAACGCAGTATTTTAGGTGCCACGGATCGTGTGTTTCTCCTGTCGAAATCTGGACTCCCAATATATCGGACGGATCTCCTTCTCATCCCCGTCCCCAAATTTTCGCCGCCACAGGCCATCCCCAAATTTTCCGCCGCTCAAAATTTCCCAAATAGCCCTTCTTTCCTAGATCTCATCGCCCCACACGCAACAAAGTGAGAAGCGGCTATGCGGTTCATCGGCACTCGACAGCACTGCAGCATGTCCTGGAGGCTTCTCCTTTCATGGGCGACCGCCGTGTGGTCGCCGAGAGCCTGCTCTGAAGGCCGGCCCACCGGAGGAGCTGATGCGGTTCCACCGAGGGAATCGACAATGGCGGAGAGGAAATCGCCTTTGCAACAGCGAGGATGCATGTCGTGCCATGCCATCATCCTCTAGAACAATATTGGGGTTGAGGCTCGGCCATCACATTGTCGATGGTAGCTAGAACAATGAGGCTCGACCATCACATTGTCACATCATAATTGAACAACAGGATGGGGACCCCGACGTCCGCGTCACGAACGACGCCTCCAGCAGACGGAAGCTCAAACCGCGAACAGGGCAGGAGTAGTGCGCGAGAGATGGCGGAGGTGCCGACGGCGTGCGGAGTGGGACTGGTTACGGAAGAGGAGGGGAGTTTTCAGAATTTGACACTCTTTAAAATTCGCATTTCGGAATTTGACACTCTGGTTCCGAAGAGGAGGCTGCACATGCAAGTTGCAGAGGAGGCCACCCAACAAGACGAGCAATGGCACGCATGGTGGGTGGGCGAGGCAGCAGCATCCCACCAGAGCTAGGCAAGGGAGCGAATATGATAGCGTCGTAGGCAGGGATGGCCGAATCTGTCGACTTCGTGGTTTGAGATGGCCAGATCTGGCAGTATCATGGACAAGGATGTCAGATCTGGCACCACTGTTGCTGAGGATGCCCATATCAGGTGCACCTTTAACCATAGGTAGAGGGCGCAGGTCGTCGGCGGTCGCCGCTACTGCCTTGCGGGTGGAGATAGGCGTGAGAGGGAGGGATTGGTGGACTTGTGCTTGGGCACGGGCTTCGGGGAGACAGAGGGGCCAGGGGAGGAGCCATTACCGGTGTGAGTGGGGAGAGGAAGGAACACTCGGGCTTAGGGTTGCCTCGCCTGGACCTGGTGGCAACAACGGCACAGGAGGCAAGGTGAGACAGTTGGAGGGAGCGGCAGCGGCGTGGATGGTGTAGGAGGCAAGGTTTCATGTCTCGTTTTGAGTCAAATCTCGGAGCTTCCCGAAATCCGAAATTTCGGCGAGATTCGGAAATTTTGGACAAAATTCGGACGAATTGCAAAAACCAAATTTCAAATCCGGTTTTTTGAACCGGCCAAAAATGGGTCCAAAACACGTCAACAAATTTTGAAATTTTTTTTGGATGGTCCTAACACATCACTAATGTTTCCATAAAAATTTGAGATGATGATCAATCACGAGGATTTTTTTTAAAATCTAACAGTGTCAAAGTCATCTAAAAAACCGTATGTAAAGTCTGTTTTTGATTTTTCAAATGTAAAAAATGAACTTCTAGTCATTTAAAAAGTTTTATATATGTTGTTGCTTCAAGCCAAATACTTGTGAGGTAATTGCATATTTGCATGAGGTGTCCAAATTCCAAAACAAATCACATACAATGTTCAAATCACATCTTACCTAGCTATATTCTATATTCAGCATGCTAGTTACAATGAATCATATCAAATTTGGTAATAGAATCAAATCAATTCAGCCTGATATTATAAGAATCATTCGGACCAAAATTTTTTGCTTACAATGAAATCTCGCTTAATCTACCCGAGATCTCGCTTAATCTGGTCGAGATCTCGCTCTCCACGGCCGAGATGCGCCGCTGCACCGCCGTCGGTGGCCGGAGATGGCCGGAGATTGTGTCTAGGCGACTCAGCTCTACTCGGTGAGTGAGAACAAAGTAATGATTTGCTGTATGAGCCCGTGAGCTGTCGCCATTTATTGCTTTTGTGAATAACATAAGACCCAATCTATAAATACATGCCTTCATTACTTCAAAACAGGAAACAAGGCTTGGTGCAGCTGGTTAGTGGCGTTGGATAAGACTTAATTTTATGTGTGTTCAACCTTTTCTTTAGAAATGAAAAATAGTTCAAACTACTTTAGAAAATTTTGAAATTTTTTGTGAATGGTCCTAACACATCCATAATATTCCCATAAAATTTTCAGATGATGATCAATCTTGAGAAATTTTAAAAAATTCGGACAGTGCAAACCGACAAATTGAACCGGCCAAAAAATGGTCAAAAACACATCAAAAATTTTAGAAATTTTTTGTGGATGATCTTGACCCTAAATACAATCAAATACAGTGCACAAAAATCAAAATCCGGTAAAAAAACCCGAGATTTCGCCCGAGATTCCCGAGATCTCGCCGAGAAATTCGAAATCCGAATTTTTTTTGAATTTTTTGAATTTTCCGGAATTTTGAATCTCGGAGGGGTCCGAAATCCGAAATCTCGGAGGCGCTCTTTTGTGGGACACAAAATCAATGTGAGCTACTGCTACGAGGAATCGAGGATGAGCAACGGATGCTAGTTCACGAGTACATGGGCAATGGCAGCTAGGAGATGCACCTGTTCAAAAGTGAGCACAAAACTATTAATTGTTCATTTCACCCATCTCGGTTGTTAATTAGTCTATTCTATTAGTATATGTAATTTGGTGTTTACGTTAGTGGTGAAGTTAAGCAGAGTAGTTAGCCAAATCACTGGTGCTTACGATAACTCTGAAGTTTAATGCTTGAAAAATATGTTACTAATACTAGGCCGTAAGCGCGGCGTGAGAACGAAAAATAATTTTTGCGTTTTTTCGGGTGAAAAAATAGACTTAGGCGTATCTTCAAATTTTTTGGGGGCTTGAGGAACCATAGAGACCGAGCCGCGTGCGTGAATGGAAAACGAATTTGCGTTTTATTTAGGGAAAATGGGCCACAAAAACATTTTTTTCTGAGCTCTGGAGAAAAAACAGGCCATGAAAATATTTTTTCTGCCAAAAACAGAGGGAGGACGAACGAAAAACAGGCTTGTGTTTTTTAAGGAAAAATGGACCACAAAAACACAAAAGCGGTGCACGCCGCGTGCGCGTACGAAAAACGGATTTGTTTTTTTTTAGGAAAAATGGACCACAGAAACATTTTCCCTGTGATCCAAAGAAAAAACGGACTACAAAAACATTTTTTCGGCAAAAACGGAGAAAGGATGAACGAAAAACGAATTCCCGTTTTTTCCTGACAAAAAATGGACCACAAAAACGTTTTTCCCAGGGTCTGGAGAAAAAAGGACAACGAAAATATTTTTTCCAACAGAAACGGAGAAACGACGAACGAAAAACGAATTTGCATTTTTTTTCTGAGGAAAAATGGCCAACGAAAACATTTTTCCTATGCTCCGGAGAAAAACTGAACAACGAAAATATTTTTTTCCAACAAAAACGGAGAAACGACGAACGAAAAATGAATTTTCGTTTTTTTTTTAAATTTACAAGCTTACATAACGTAACTCAAAGGAGAAATATTTCCTTGTGGACATATATAGATAGACCAGATGTTGCGATCCATCAATTCCTGATTCTTCAAATTTTCTAGATGCTTCATGTTTTTACTGTGTAGTTGTGAATGAATGTAAAAGAGTTGCTATTAGTTGAACAATTGAGAACTTTTTTGAATTGCAGTAGAACCTGCACAAACCTGGTACTGCCCGATGCTAACGGGTACTAACAGGTCATGGCAAACCACCTGGTACTACACCCATCATGGCCAACAGCGAGCAATCCACTTGCAAATTTTTTTACGTGATCACACTGAGAACATTCCGTCGGGAATAAAATTTCAGCAACACATAATATAGCAAATAGAAAACCTGAATACATGCGAACAAGTTCTTCACAAAGGGTTCATAAGCATTTTTTGACAAAGGAGAGACTGCCTGGCTTCTTTTATTGAAACCGGACAAGTTTCAGATTTTTTAGCCTGATTTTTACACTTTGAGCATCACATCGAGCGACAAAAAAGGCTTGACAGAGAAGACTTCCTATCTAAAACCAAAATACGCTTTAATCTTTTTCTTACTTGGACGAAGTTTCCATGACTTATTACACAAGGACGGTTCGCATTCAAACATGGTATACAAAAAGGAAACACCAGGGAAACATAGGTAAACTGAACAAGATCTGCAACCACACAGTTACTTATCTGTTAGCCTCCCTCCTCCAACCGCCCAACCTCGCTTTCTGTTGGAAGTGTAAACTGTCACTTGCTGCAGTCTTGTTGTCACTTCACGCAACACTTCTCGTAGTATATGAATGTAGAAAATGATATTAGGTGGCGTTGGAAACATGCTGCTTTTTGTGTCTTCCAAATGAACCAGATCACTGCAGCAATTCCAACCAAAACAACTCGACCTTGCTTCTTCCTGAAAAGGGTTCATGAGCATTGAAAAAACTAAAGGCAAACACATTAAATGGGAAGCTGAACACAAGTTTGAATAGTATCAGATACACTAAAATTTGTTGAACCTTAGCATTGAAATCTGAAGCATGTTTTGAATAGAGAAGAACATGAAGCTGCTGCTGTAAATATATTAAACACCAACCAGCTGGTTCTGAACTGCTGTTGAACCCATGTCCTGGAGAGAACCAAAGAAATTTCAAATTAACGATGGGCATGTTCCTATGACCGGTTCTATAATGAAATCATATATAAGATTTGTACAAAAGTGAAGATGCATATAATCTGATGTTCATACACACGAGAGAAATCAGGTTGATTCAAATTAAATCAATCGTCAAGTTAGCAGTGCAATAACATACTTCTACCACCATAATATTTTTTAACTAAAACAGATCGATCATGCATGCAACAGTCACTTGATTGAGAAAGTAAATACGTCCCAGAGAGAACGTTGAACATTCACAGCTCTTGAAGCGGTGGATGGTCAACGGTGGAGCGCGGGGAAGGATGCGGCACGCTAAAGAAGCGGCGTGCGACTAGAAGGAGGCACAAGCACAACAAAGAGTCCCAACTGTATGGCATCTAGGAGGAGGCGGCACATCGGATGAGGACGAGAATGGCGGTTGGTAGTGCAACAAATGTGGATGAGGATGAGGATGGCCGGTAAGCGGCAAAAGCGAGGACGGGAGATGGCGAAGGATCACGAATGCGGTCCTTGGCTGAAGCGGCACCGAGGTGATGTGGCTCCAGCGCATGGTCCGGGAAAAGGTTAAGAGCATCTTCAAGAGGGACCCTAAATATGGTCTTAACTTGAATTATAGGGTTTTTAGGGGAAAAGATCAATTCTAGCAAAGATTCTAAATTGTTAAAATTTATCAAATTGTTTTAGGGCCCATGGGAGAATAGCTATATTTAGCAACTCTGTGATTGAGCCCTATCTTCATTGAGTTTTAGGGCCTAATTGCTGGAGTGAATATTTCATTGGAGCCCTAAATCTAAAGGTCCTAAATTAAAATTTAAGGCTCATTTTTAGGGCCCTCTCTTGGAGATGCTCTAATAGTGGTAGATTTGGTGATAAATTTGTAAAATCCTCAGGGGAAATTATAATTAAAAAGAAATGTCTAGAGAGCACCTGAGTGTTTTCTTATTAAATTACATTTAAATTTTGAGCTTTAGATCTAGATTCAATTAATAGAATCAATTTGCCATCTCTCTTTATATTTTTAGTACTCTATAGGGAAAAAAAAGTGCTCCCAAAAAAAAAACACTCGAGTGCTACTTAGCAATTCCCTATATTCTAAACAAATCAATGATCAGATTTACTTTCTACTAACAGTAGAATGTATCGTAAAATTTCTAGATCTCTTCAACGAACATGTGTAATGTTGCTGCAGTAGAAAATCGGAATCGATTTATCTATAAGAACTACTCTGTTTCTAAGTATAAAAATAGTTCATCTTCTGATAATTAATTACTAGAGAAACTCGACAGGAAAAATGGTAAGCTATTTTAACATATTAGTGCCTGACAGTAACACCAGTCACCAGATCTTCCACGCCCAAACTCGCAGGATTGAAAAACACATAACAACGTAGTATATGCAGTTTGCATCAACCAAGCAAAGCTGAATTTATGGTTCATCAATCACATATACCATCAGGTTTGTGCACACCACCTTATTCCAAACATACGGCAAATCCACACAAACCAGCTTGAATGTGAATACCACACCAAGCTGGAGAAAGCTAGCACACTAGTGCTTGACACACCGATTCAAGCACACCCAAATCAGGTAGCTTCGTGAAAAGCAAACACACCATTTATTCGTTGTGCAAGACTGCATGTCACAACATAACTTGCACGAGAGCCACACTGTAGAACACAAACACACTTGCAAACACACAGCGAATGAGAAACACATCAAGAGCTGTGAGACTACTCGTAACAGCAGTAAACTGTAAGCCGACCTCCCTTCTACTGCAGAACAGCACATGCAAGAGCAGCGCAACAAATTACCTACGAAATGAAGAGGGAAAATACAAAATATTACTTAGATAGCAAATTAATGGCACTAGCTTGCCCATCCTATGTATATAAGAAATCCCACAAAAAACAAACCTTAGAAGTGAGCCCCTCGGGATGGTCTTCTTGTGGTAAGCAGAGTGGCGTGTTTCGAAGAACGATGGATCATGGTTGGCCTTCATGCCGTCCCACTCGAGCTTGTCCCACCAGTCCTTCTGGCAGTCCACGATCGGCTTAGGATCTCGACGTGCGACGGCCGGGCAGCGCCTCAGCCCCAAGATCCTCGAGGTCGATCGTCTCCAACACCGGTGAGGTCAATCTAGCCTCGCATATCTGCTCCAGCTTGTGGAGATGTTGTAGCTTGATGTGCTTCAGTTTCTCGAATGTGACACCAGCTGCTATTTCGTTTGGGTGCTCGTCGTCCAATGGGAAAACATGTTTGAGATTATCGCAGTACGCGATCTTGAGGGTCTCCAAGCTTGGCAAGCTGAAGGAAATGGGGAGGACGAACACTAGCCTGGGGCAATTGTGCAGGTATAGATGTCGTAGGCTTCCAAAGCTACGTCCGAATTCACTGTTAATGGATCATGATTATGACGGTACCATGGAGTGATTTGGCAAATAAAAAAAGCAATAGTAGACATTGCCGAAGATATACTACATAGTGATTTTTTTCAAAAATAAATTAATTAGTTTTTAGCGTTGTCTAAATTCTTCACACTAAAAAACACTAGCAAAACAGAAACATGACAATCTAAAACTAAGATATTGAACATTATTATCTCATAATCACAGGGAAAATCATATACAAAGCATGGTTTCTATTAAGTATGAACAAATAATCAACAGTTAATATAATAAACCACAAATAAAAAAACAAGAGAAATACAATCCCTTATATCGTTAAAACCTATACATATCCAAAACTGAATAATCAAGTAAATCTCGTATACTAACCAATTTTAATTGAAAATAATCAATTTTTTTATAATTTGATATAAATATAAATATAATCTAAACATGCCATGGAAAAGAAATTAATAAATAGTAAAGATATTGCATAGTGGCCAGGTATAATAGCTAGTATAAGCTATTAGCTCTAGCAGTAGTAGTGGTCTCTTGCACGGCCATAGCTAACTTGATTTATGGAATTTTTTTTGTGCGGAATGTCATGTTTAATGTATTGAAAAGCTACGGAGAGCACACCTTCGACTATTAAATCTTTTGCTCCAAATGCAATAGGCCATCGGAAGATCACAAGCTGAAAATGTCCTCAAGGTAGGAAAATTTTTACGGCCTTCTTTGTTTTTTTCAAATAAAAAAAGCAGTAGTAGATATTGCGGAGGCTAGACCACATAGTGATTTTTTTCCCAAAAAAGTAATTGGTTTTAGCGTTGTCTAAATTGTTTGAACTAAAAATCGAAGCTAAAGCAGAAACATGACAATCTAAAGCAATAGTAGATATTGTAGGCTTCCAAAGCTGTGACATAATCCAATGTTATGGATCATGATTATGACGGCATCATGGAGAGGTTTGGAAGAAAAAAAAGCAATAGCAGCAATCGCAGAAGATATACTGCCTGGTGATTTTTTTTTAAAAAAAAAGTTTAGTTAGTTTCTAACGTTCTCTAAATTTTTAAAGTAAAAAATATACCAAGCCACATGACAATCTAAAACTAAGATATTGAATATTATTATATCAAAATCCTAGAAAAAATCATATATGAAGCACCGTTTCTACTAAGTATGAACAAAATAATCCATGGTTAATATAACAAACTACAAATAAAACAAAAAATTAATAGAGATACAATCCAATATACCATTAAAACCTAGACATATCCAAAATTGAATATTCAAGTAAATCTCTTACAGCAACCTATTTTAATTGAAGCGAATCAATTTTTATAATATGATGTAAATATAATTATATTCTAAACATGCCATGAAAAAGAAATGAATGAACAGTAAAGATATTGTATAGCTGTCAGATATAATAGCTATAAGCTATTAGCTATAGCAGCACTAGTGGTCTCTTGCACATCCATAGCTAAGTTAATTTACGGAATTTTTTGGGTGTAATGTATTGAAAAGCTATAGAGAACTATTAATTGCTAGCTATTTGGGACACTAGCAGGAAGCACACCTTTCACTATTAATTCCTTTTGTCCAAATGCAATGGGCCATCGGGAGATCACACGCTGAAAATGTATTCAAGTTAGGAAAATTGTAATAATATCTTTCTTTGTAACAAGTAAAGAGGGTGTGCAGCTTGGGACACTTCTCGACATGACACCATTCGAGGCGGCCACAATATACTTGACTTGGAGCGATAGTTGTGATTGACGAACTGTCATGCACATGCAATGATCGAACTCTCGAATTAAGGAAATATTTAAATCCTGCACTGTCGTGCATACTCTGTAAATTGTGGCTTCCTTCACCAATCTCGATATGCACATCCAAAGCCTGAAGCTGTTGGCAATCCGACGTCAAGGCAGAGCACGCAACATCCTCCGCAAGGCCAATATCCTTGTACGGCAACAAGGGTCCTGTTGGGAGCAAGTCCACTTGGCCGGGGCCAATCACCTCAATACTTTTGGTGATGCTAACTTGGCTATGTAACATAGAAGACACATGGATGCACACCTTATCTAAGTTGGAAGCTGCCTTCATGACGGACCAACTGAATCTTCCATCTGTAAAAGTAATAGATGTCTTCTTGATGTCAACAAGCCTCTCTGTTCTCCACAACAGACCATTGCTCTTGCCTTCCCTCCGAGTGTCTACATGCAGCACTTCCAATCTAGGGCTACGTCCATCCCAGAGTAGGCTCCGGAGTTGCTCACAGCCCAGTAGGAATAGCTTCTCGAGCTGTGGTACTTCCATTGCATTGAGGTCAAGTTTTTTGATGGCCGTACCAGAGAGGTTCAACTCCTTCAAATTGGGCAACGCACGCAGGAATATACTACGCAGTCGAGCACAACCCTCTAGGGAGATCTTTGTGACCCTGGCTTTGACGGGATCTTCACGAGGCTTTGGACGCAATTCCTTTTCTGGCAGTTTTATGGGATGCGTCCAGTTCTCTGTTGGGCCATAACCATCAAAGCTGAAAATCTCGAGCAATGGAGCTCTTTCAAGTGCAACATGTGCCAAGCTGGAACAACCATCAAGAACAAGCATCTTCAAGTTTCTTGCTGATGACACTGCAGGCAATGATTCCATGCGAGTGTTTCCAGAGAGGTCAAGGAGCTCCAGATTCTTCATATCTACAAAAGACCAACTGTCCACTGCGATCACTTCTGAAGATTCTGTTACTCGGAGCTTGTGAAGGTTCTGTAGCTTTTGCCATGCAAGAATTTTTGTCCTCCATGAGATTCCCTTCGTATTTAGCTCCCTGAGATTGGTCATCAGTTCTATCATCTGGGGCAATAAGAGATAATCTGTGGAACGTAAATCAAGCACCAACAGGTTTGGGAAATTATATTGCCCTTCACCTTGCTCCTTCCTTGTGTTTGTGCAGTGGTCGAGCCAAAGGAATCTGAGGTTGTGGCAGCAGAGGAAAGGAGGTGATGAAAAATCAAAGCTGCACTTGCAGAGTTTCAGCACACGGAGGTTGCTGGCCAGTTGAAACAAATCATTCCGTAGTTCTAGCTGACCATCTCCCCCAAATGTAAGGAAATAGGATGATGCACTAACGGGAACAACTGAGATATTCCCTTGTTTGTCCGAGGTGGTTGAATTCCAGCCTTCATAGGGTTTTATTTGCCGATCCAAACAGTGTGCCAAATATTTTGTTTCGTTTGAGGAATACCCCAACCGTCGTATCACTCCATACAATGCATTGCCAACCTCCCAAGCTCTGTCCCCTTGGAGGATTCCATCACATATCCAATAGCTGCAAGCATGAGTAGCCCAGCCATAGTCAACGCTGATAGAGTTTCCACGTAGTTGTTCTGTGAGGACTAGTGAGTACAGGAAGCACTCCAGAGCCGTTGCTGGGTCGATGTCATCCATGCCGGTGTAAACATTAATCACTTCAACAGCTTCTTTGTGCAATAAATGACGCACTTGTTGACTGTAATATGTATAATCATTGGGGGTGAAATACATACGTATATTAACAGAACTGGACTTCAGCTTCTGTTCTCTCTCCGAGAGCTCAAATCTTCCGTTATTGGTCCATAACACTTTACCTTTACCATAACCAGGAACTCCACATTCTGCCAGATCAAACTCTTCATCCATGCTGTAATGAAAAATCAACAAAAATCTTTCGTTTACTAGAGATTGATGTATCTCAATTTCGATGCTTGTTATCTCTGATCTAGAGCTGTCATCAACCCCTCTGAAGTCATCTTCCTCATCCTGCTTATCAAACGTGGGCATTAAATGATGAAGGCTTAACTCCTCCACAATTGCCCTCTGCATCGCCCTTCTGCTCTTCCACAGAGAGCAGTCTACGTGGATAATTTTACCAAAATGATTTCTTGTGCTAGAATCACTTGCTGTGGATTTCAGGAGTTCGGCTACAGCTCTAAGAACAGCAGATGCCCCAAGACCAAACCAGCCACCAAAGAAGAATGCTTTAGTTTTGCCTTTACCATCGCTATCACGCAAAAGATCAATCAGTTGTTTGACGGCGTCATCAAAATCCCTTACAGCCTGCAGTAATTAATTGTTGTTAGATATGACTTCCCCAATACATATATTGGCAGTGTAACTTTAATAGCTATTTTGCATATGAATGAACTAAAGCAACAAATGATGATGTCTTAATTACCAACGGTCAGTGTAATCTCCCATTTTATTTGTGTGGCGTGCAAAGGAAGAAAGGAAGAGTAAAGAAAAAAAACCGTCAGTGTAATATCCCGTTTGTGTGTGTGGCAATGTATACATGTACAAAATAGGTGGTTGTTGGACGGCATCAACAAAATTCTTTACATTCTGTAGTAATTAATGGCTATTTTGATATGAGTCCCACAATACATATATTGGTACTATAATTTCAACAGCTATTTGGCAAATGAATAAACGAAAGCGACAAAGGAAGTAATTTTAATTATATGGTCGGTGACAAGGACTGCATCCTATCCTGTATGGAGATTTTAATAAAGTGGAACTAATATATGCATATACAAAACATATAGGTCGTTTATATATCCTCACTTACTACCTTGTAGCCATCTTACGAATGAAGTTCTACATCATTAATCATGTAAACCGGAGATCTTGAATATAATAGCGTCCTTGTCATTTCGATAAAGTATTTGTGAATCCTAAAAAAAATGCTTGTCTTGCAATTGTTTTTCCTTTCAAAAACTAGGTGCATTCTGTTGTAAGTGTAGAGGTATGTCTATTGATCAAGATAAAAATAAAACCTGCTTGTCAAGACACTTTTAGTAGCACGGTAAATGAATTTTACCACATCACAAGTCAAAACTTATTTATGGAAAAAATGATCTTTCTAGCCACGCAATCATCGGTAGTGTGACGAAAATATATTATTTTTTAAAACAAGTAAGAGGGGAGTTAAATAATAATAAAATCCTATGTTTGTATTAATTAGTTACTAAAACTGAACGAGTGCACAAGCACTGAGAGGCTTACTGTACTGGATTTTTTTTTTTGCAATCATCATTGTTCATTTGGCTTAGTCAGCTTAATAAAATCCTCGTCTTGCCAGCGCCGCGCCTCGTCCATGATCCCGTCGGCCATCCTTAGTCCTATCGACCGCCACCCCTCCACGCTCTGCACCTGCGCCGCGTCCTCAGCCCGCAGGTGCCGCCCTTGTCTGTTGTCCCCTGGCTCCATTCCTTCACTAGTTTTGTGTTTTGATCTACATGTATGATGAATTAGTTCTATGTATATGATAATCTAAGTGCTATGAAACATCCCAAAAATTTCAAAAAAAATTTATTTGAGTTTAGTTGGCTTTTATTTGCTTTTTATTTGAATTTTAGTTTGAATTCGAATTTGATTTCGTTTTGGGCCTCCTTTCCTTGCAAATGGGCCTCCTGGCCTGCTCTGGCCTAGTCGGCCCGCCGGCCGACCGCCTCCTTCTCCCCCACCTCCGGCGTCGCCCGCGCCGTCTGACAGCGCCCACATGCCGCTCGCTTGCCGCCCCGTCGCCCCTCGGCGTCTTGCCGCCTCAAGCCGCCCACCGATCGCCCATTGTGTTGCGCCGCCGACGCGCCGCCACCATCTCGCCTGGCTTCCGGTCGCCTCGCCCCGCTCCCCCGCCTCACCCGTGAGCCCTCCCTCTCCTCGCTTTCGTCCCAGCTCCGATCCACCGCTGCTTAGCAAGCGCGCTGCCTCGCCGCGGCCAGCTCGACCCCAAAACCCTAACCCTAGCCTCCGTCCGCGCCGCTCGCCCTTCGGCCCCACCCGTTGGCGACCCTGCGTTGCGGGCCCCGTCCGTCAGCCTTCCCCGCACATGGGCTAGCCCACGTGGCCATGTGCACAGTAACTGGGCCGTGGGCCGAATTTGCGCTCGAACGGCAGTACTGTTCATTTCCCTTTTATTTTTAATTTTTGGATTTTTAATTGATTTAATTAATCCAAAAATTTCTTTTTAAATCACAAAATTTTTAGAAAATTCCCGAAAACTCCAAAAATTCCAAAAATATATATTCTTAACCGTTTCGCCCCACTGAGTCCAAAAAAAGACCTCCGTTCCGCCATCCGAAGCTCCCAAAATTCCTGAAATGCCTGTTCTGCCCTCCGATTCTCTCCCGATCCGTCTTCGATTTCCATTTCAGTTTTAGTTTTTGTTCCCGTTCCTTGTTTTTTGTTTAATTATTGTTGTTCACCTTTTTGAGCTAGATTCAACTGTCGAGTCACCTTTGGAGCAGGAGCAGTACCCGAAGCGGGAGCACGACT
This sequence comes from Rhipidocladum racemiflorum, assembly GCA_036346355.1. Lineage (NCBI taxonomy): Eukaryota > Viridiplantae > Streptophyta > Magnoliopsida > Poales > Poaceae > Rhipidocladum > Rhipidocladum racemiflorum. The sequence continues at coordinate 141,987 of JAYEVF010000051.1, forward strand.
ACTTCCACTACGATTTAGACGATCTCATCGCAGAGCAAGGCAAGCCGCACATCATTATATTGGACCCAATTACCTGTGATATTATATTAATTAATTTCTATTGCATTATTTTAACTGCATGTTGAAATATTAAAAGTCGATATGTTAGAATGACATGATGCTTAGCTAATGCCGAAATTGCCCTTAGCCATCATTGACATTGTTGAGTCGTGTTAAACCTTGAATAACCCTAGCTATTAATCATTCCACTATAATTAGATATTAATTCTGTTAGATTCACTCAAGTCTTTAAAAGAGAAAGAAAATTGTGGTGAGCCGTTGGCTCAGAGTTTTATAAAAGTGCTACGGTTAGGGGGAAATTGTAGCGAGCTGTTGGCTCGGAGTTTTATAAAAGTGCTACGGTCAGGGGGACAGTATTGGGCTAACCACGAGGTGGATGTGAGTTCGATCCCCGACCGATGACGTAAGCCATTGGTTTGTTTGGTGGCTGGTACATGAGTATACCAAATGGGTTGTGGATGGTGGTATGGCTTGGTCTTTGGCAGCATAAGGTTCAAACCCCTTGAACAAAATAAATAACTTAAGATTTCGCTCAACCACAAGTCAGACTGGTCAGTTGACCCATTTCTGACATAGCTTAGTATATTGATCATTCCCTGGATAAAATACTTATTTTGGTGGTACCATTCTCAGTGGGAGAATGGGGATCAGCCTTCCTAGCAGGGAAGTGTCTGAAGGGGTGGAACGGGAATGGGACGTGTGCCATTCGCTTAGAACAGTGGGTACCTACCATTGTGAGTGCTTCTCACAATGGTAGGTACTCGCTTAGAACAGTGGGTTCTAAGTAGAGTGTTTCAGACCTATCGGTTAAGAACTTAATCCAGGAATGTTCAACAAAAGGCTATGATAATCTCAACCCGGCCGTATGCACTTAAGTTGTATGTATGTTAGCGCTTGGCATTAACGGTCGTTGATATCTTGTGGGTAAAGCTGAGCACCTCTGCAGAGTTAATTAAAATGGTAATCGATTACGCCATGCTTCCGGTTAATGAAGCTAAGTTTAAACTGGGGTGACATCTATAACTAAGCTCAATTAATTTTGATGAATTTGAGAATATGGCTTAATTGTGATAACATTGTGAACCCCCCATTACTATTATTTATGATTTATGTTTTAAATGTAAAACGATCTTAGAAATAAAACTGCATCCACAATATTTAAACCAGTGTAACACCCTTGTTAATCCCTTACATACAGTATTCAGGGTTCCCGTCGACTTGTTGAGTACTATAGTACTCAACCTTGCTTAAACCCAATCCTTTCAGAGTTTCAAGAAGTTGGAGCCTATCAAGAACTCGTAGATAGCGATTTGGTGTGGTTCTAGGTCTTTGTCTTTTGCTCAGGCCCTGACTATAGAGCGTTTTGGTACTGTATTACATTCGAGGCTTGCAACGCCTCCCTTCTGTAAAAACCCTCGGCCAATATGCCTTATATTCAATAAAAATCGTTGATTTGCCTTTGTCTAGCAATGTACACTTAGTTTTCCCAACAGCTAATCTTCCTGGGTAGCTGTTATGGCATTCAGATGAGCCCTTGAAAAGGCGGTCTGTCACAAGTGCTACATGATTTTTATTGAGATATGGTATCTAACTATTGTCTAAGTGATTGGAAATTATTATATTAGTTAAAATTTCAATAATGTTTTGATCAAATCAACTAGTTATGTGTTTTCGTTGATTTATTGTGTACAATCCAAGGGGTTGTCATGTTCCAATAAATATTCGTGATCGTATTTGTATCGATTCATATTCGCTCCGTATCTGTATTAGTTGTTATTCGTATTCACATTCATATCCGGATTATCGTATTGCATCTGAGAAAAAAAAACATGAAGACAAATATGGTAAAACTATTATCCGTCCATATTTGATTTGTTTTCATCTCTAAGTGAGATTTTGGATAGTGTTCCACATTAATACATCAACCCATGGGATGCACCGGCTATATTTTTATTTTTGCTATGTTCGAAATATTTAAGAATCCTAACAGCACTTTCATAAAAACCATAAAGGTCAATCACGTTATATTACTTTGAATGGACCAAACCTTTTCCTTCACGGTATATATGGATTCCGAACAAAACACATCAATATACAAACTTTAAAAATAAAAAACGACATCTTAATTTTTTTCTTTTTATCATTTTGCTTCTAAATTTGTACATATTCCGATTGTAAAGTTTTAGGTCATGATTACCAAGCCAAATTTCAAAATTTGCTAGATTTCAATTAAGAGCGGCGCTTCTATGTTTTCCCTCCCAATAAAAATTGCACAAATCTTGAAGCAAGCGAATGGATAAGTAATTATCATCCACTCTTCATTCATGCTTTAATATTTATACAATTTTTAAAAAGAAAAGCATCTCTTCAATTAATATTTGTACGTATAACTCCAAACATGCATATTGCAAGTCACGCCAACCGCAGGTGATCCCAGTCGATAGCGGGGGCATATCCTGTGCAATCAACAGTTTGGTGCAATCACCGTGCAATCAAACTAAAAAAAAGTTTCAAAAAATTCTGAAAAAAATCATGGATGTACATCTCAACTTACCCCATCTACATATAAAATTTCATGATCAAATTCGTCCTATGCTAGAAGTTACAAAAAAGACAAATTTCTAACAAACTTTTACAGTTCAAATGCACCTTAAATTTATCTTTTTTGTACCCGAGGTAGGCAACCCTAACTACATCAATTTGTCTACATGCATTTCATTCTTCGTAATTAAAACTCTTTAGTAATAGCTATTCTTCCTAGCGACAAGACGAGAAATTCATCACGTCTAATTTTCCCTTGGATGCCCTCGAGATGGTTCGAGGAGAGCTCGCCACCTTCTTCCTTGCTAATGTGATCCATTGCAAAGGCGAGTCTAGAGGCTCGGATAGTCCTTAGAGACATTTATTCATGTAATTGTAGATTAATTGCCATGTGATTTTTTCTAACTGTAAATTGTGTATATTGTGTAAATGTTTTTCAAGTGTCGATTGTTGTCTTGTCGACTATGTTGTTAACTGTGTATTGTTAATTCTTGTCTTGTGTTATTTGTATGTGTTATGTGTTTGTATTATCTGTACAGAGGGCATGACTAGTGTGATTCCTGAGGTTAGTTATAAAATAGAAAAAGAATATTCAAAAAAGTACAAATCATAACAGTTTTAAGGTAACAACCTTCTGTGAATAAGAATCACAGATGGTTCTTTCATATGAACCATCTGTGATGCTTCCTTGTCATAGACGGCTAGTGTGTAATAAACCGCGTGTGATATTTACTAGTCACACATAGTTCATTTTCAAGAAATGGTCTGTGATATGTACTTATTACCAATGGTTTGTAAGAAATAAACCGTTTGTGATGTTTTTTTCTTTATCACGAATGGTCACAAGATCATTTATGATGACCACTGATTATTACTGGCACTTTTTTCATATATGGTTCAGTAAACGTATGTAAAGATAGTTTTTAAATGTCTGTGACGTGCTTCTGTGGTAAGTCAGAACTTATTTCCAGAAAAATAACCTTCTTAGCCACGCTATCATCTTTTGTGTGGCAAAAATGTGTTATTATTCAAACAAGTTAGAGGACAGTTAAATAATAATAAAATTCCATGTTTGCATTTGTTACTAAAAAAGTAAAAATGAACAAGTGCACCAGCTTTGAGAGGCCTACCGCAATGGATTTTTTGCAGTCATCATTGCTCATTTGTCTCACAAGATCGAGCTTAGTGGGACTTTGGATAGTGTTCCTGCCTTATACATCAACCCATGGGATGCACCGGCTATAATTTTATTTTATTATGTTGGAAATATTTAAGAATCCTAACCGTACTAGGATAAACATTTGTTGAATATTAATTAGAGTATGGTTGGTAATACATTTGTTGAAATAAAGAGTAAAGAAAAACGTGACACAATATGTTTAATTATTTTAAAGAAGCCCAATGCCTGAAGTTATAGCAAGTATTTCGACTCGACAGGAAGGCTTATAAAAACGCGCGTTACAAGATTGTGAGAATGTCTTGGGGAAATGACCCCGAGGTGCTAATTTTGTAGCATGGATATTTGAGTATGCACCAGTGATTCAAAGGTGCTTATGCATGTAACTACCTCTAAAATATATAGTACACCAATCTAAACACCTACAAAGATGTGCTTGCTTTAGAGTACATGACTCTTACACGAATACTTAATGATTTGGTTATGTTCTCTCTTTAAGCGCCTATGAAAATATTCTTAAAGAGACCGAGCGTTAGCTCGAGTGGTGAGGCATACTTGTGGGCAGCCCACACACCCGCGTTCGAGCTTGATCGACGCGCGGTGCTCATGAGGGTTAGATTTGTTGGAAATATGCGCAATATTTTAATTCCAGATTTTACTAGGAGACAAATATCACAGATAAATAGTGATGCACACAGTAAATCTAACAGCAGGCTACACATTGTACTTCCAAACATATATATACTCATGAAACAGAATATGATTAAGTTGAACGAACACTAACGACTTACAGTCGAGCTTGATGAAGAACTGAACGATGCGCAGAAGATGTCGTGGAAGAAGTTGAGGAAGCAGCGCAGGAGCGGTCGCGCAGATGCGCTGCCCAGAAACCTTATTGCCGCCCCGTGCAGGAGAACTCTGCGGCAAAGGCTCGGAGATACCGCTCACCCTCCTTCACGGTGCACGCCGAGGAGGAAGGCCGGCGAGGTTCTACAGCTCAACACAACAGTACAGCTTTTGCAGAGAGGAGCAGGAAGAATGGAGGAAATTTTTGTGTATCAAGCCTGGACGTCTCCAGGTGTTTATATACACGCACACTAGTAACTGACGGAGTAATATGACAGTTACTAGTAACTGAACACATAATGTCGACAGTTACTAGTAACTGACCGCATAATGTCAGCAGTTACTAGAATGTTTAAATCGCATTTAAACAGAATGAATAGATAGAGATAATTGCAAGATTCAGCAAAAATAAAAAGGTGAATTCAAAGTGCCAGGAGACACACTACGACGCGGCGCGGATTTAAGTCACAAGTCAAATAGAATGTTTAAGTCATAAGTCAAGCGGATTTTCACTCGAAAATACGCGAATACGCGCGCGTGCGTGTGTGTTTAGCCAGTATTCACCCTATGCCATCCCCATGCCAAGTGTCACATTAATCAAGAGGTGGGAAAGACTCCACCTTTTAAATTGCCCTTCCTCCACTTGGTTAGGCAATATGGTACTAAATCATGCATCACTACTACAGATCCGTACATCACAATCGGTTGTTTTTGGTCATCACAGTCGGTTTTGGTGGCGATACAAAGTCCAACGACAGTGATAAGGTAGATATATCACAGTCGGTTTTTAACCGACACTAATAATACATTATCATTGTCGGTTCTTTTTAGGAACCGACTGTGATATTACACTTATCACAATCGGTTCTTTTTTAGAACCGATACAAATGATTACATTATCACAATCGGTTTTTGGTTAAAACCGATGGGGATAAGTATAATATCACAATCGGTTCTTTTTTAGAACCGATACAAATGATTACATTATCACAATCGGTTTTTTGTTGAAACCGATGGGGATAAGTATAATATCACAATCGGTTCGTTTGTAGAACCGATTCAAATTATTACATTATCACAATCGGTTTTTTATTGAAACCGATGGGGATAAGAATATTATCAAAATCGGTTCTTTATGCAAACCGATTGCGATACGAAACATATCCCAATCGGTTCCAGTAAGAACCGATTGTGATGATGTTACTGGCCATCGTCCGAAAATGGCCTCGCATTGACAATAGACACATTCATCACAATCCACAATATCACAGAACATATACATCACAATCTACACACATTACATTCAAATTAATATTGTTTACAATCTGTAACAGATCACATTCACATTCAGATAAATTTTGTTTACACTTTATGGACTAGTATTTGCTTGAATGGTCTCTATATCTACCATCATCTGTTATAACTTCTGTCCAGTACCAATGGCATAAATGGTCTCGTAATTTCTTGAGATCAGTGTTGGTTAGGCTCTTCCGGATGATATCAAGGTCCTGCAAAATAGATAGTAGTGCACTAATATATTTAAGTCTTAAATTGGTATTGTAACATGCTGATAGTATTATGCTTGTAAACAAATATCACATAGACAGTAGTGCAAATAATCTGCTTTATACCTTAGGGAAATCATGTGAGCGACCAACCAAAATCAGCATGTGATGCATCACGTAAAATCCATACAGATCATCGCACCCTTGTTGATGACACTGTGAACAAAGAAACTTAAATTAGGAGACGAATTAAAAATAGGTGTCAGAAAAAAATCCTATGATAGACACTTGTACATTGAAGCGCTTCCACTCGAGTTTGGTACCTTGTTTATCATTGTGTCGGCCACGTTCAGCAACGTAAGACATGAAAGCCCTATACATTGGAGAGATGCCATTGAGGTTAAAAATACCTAACGTAGTTCAATATGTAAATTGTTAGGTTAGAGGAATGTACTTACTTCTGCAAAACAGGCTCGATCGCATAGTCCATCGGTCTATTTTCGAGTGAGTTCAACGTGTAGACCTTGTTTTGACTCGGAACAACCACAAGTAGAACCCAATGGTTGCTTATTAAACGGTACACAATGCAAGAGAATAAGTTAATACATGGTTGAAGTGTGTACATGTAATTGAATTGTATAGTAGTACATACTCCTGGTGGTATGGGAAGAGAATGAAGTCCTTTTTTGCCTCCTCATGCAATGCCTCGCTTGATGTATCCTCGCAAGGAACTCGATTGATACTTAGCCATGGTCGCAGACACCATCTCTGGTCGACAAACCCGACAGGTGTCGACCCGCCAAGGCTCGCCGCCTCATGATCCTGCAATTCATGTCAATTGTTAAAAATATAATACAAAATCAGTAAATAGTCATCTGATTGAGTATGGTGCGAGACTCACAGCGTCCGTGATCGTATGGTAGAAATATCGACGGCTTTCAAGCTGTACATAAAGTACAGATCCTCAAAACTGACTGGGAAGGTCCCATCCTCGTTGCGGTGGAATTGGCTCGCTCGATACTTCACTATGAAATCGTGGCGAGGCTCGGCCTCATGTGACCTATCGATGTACCATCCATGTAGGTGGCGAGTGAACAAGCCCAAAGAATTCAATTCTTGGCTTGGGAGAAAGGGCTTTCCATGTATGTACCGCTTGTGATCATCAGGGTGCTCTGTGCCCTCTGACAACTTTGCCTTCTTCACGGAGGGACTCTCTGAACTCTGCTTTGTATCTTTCGTCAGCGTGGTAGAAGTCCTTTTGCGCACCACCTTCGCACCAGCATTTGTAGCTGCAGGCGTAGGTGCAGGAGGTGCAGCTACAGGCGTAGGTGCAGGTTGTGTAGCAGGGGCAGGAGCATGTGCAGGAGGTGCAGCTGCAGGCGTAGGAGCAGGAGCAGCAGTAGGAGGAGCAGGAGCAGCCGCAGCAGCGGAGTAGTACCAGGAAGCGGCGGCAGATAGTACCGGCGATAGCGATAGACAGAGCAGACACCGATGCGATGCAGTACTAGCGATGCGATAGTAGTAGCGGCGTAGCGATAGCGATAGCGATAGCGATGAGCGATAGCGATAGCAGCGATAGCGAGCGGTAGTACGATGTAGCGAAGTAGTGGCGGTAGTACCAACGATGGCAGCGAGTAGGAGGTGCTTGCACTACGACACCCGTCGTGGGCCACTTGATGAACGACATCCGTGCTTGCCCGAGAGTGGTGATATCTTCGTTCGGGGGGAACTCCAGGGCATGAGACATGTAAACATCGTGGACATAGTCCACCTGCACCCTCATGTAGCCCATCCCCAAAGGTATACCATGCACCGTGTCATCCTCCTTGCTTGGAAATGCAACCCCGCGCGCAGCCTCAATCTGTATTCCGTCGTCGATCAGGACTAGCCGGCACTTGGCAGGACCCTGCAAGAAGTGATCAACATCATCATCATAATCTTTGTTAAGCTTACTCATGTACCTTTTGGTCTGAAACAGTTATTACCTTGAGGTGTGGAATGCACAGTTCCTTATTGGAAGCGCAGCTGCTAGGGCGTAGCATAGGCGATGGTTGAGGAATCTGATTCTGGGAGAACATCGCCATCATCTCAGCCATCATCTCAGCCTTTAACTCCTCCTTCAACTCCTCCTTCATCTGCAAACGGATCCGCGCCTCACGTGCTTCCCATGATCTTGCCCTGGCACTGGACGCGCTCTCCTCTACAAAGAAGGACCTCTTCAGTATACCTCGCACTCAAGCGCAAGCACCCGCCCCTTATGATCGGGCTTCCCGATTGCCGAACACAGGATGTCCCGTGACCCTTGGCTTTCAAATGCTCCTTGCTCTTTCTGCAGGCTTACCTCCTCCTGCAGGTCGCAAATATAAATTATTACTAAAATACAATGGGAATATAATATGCAATGTACTATGTTAGATATCTTACGATGGTCGTGACGATCTGTGCGGTCGCGGGGTTTGGAATGACAATCTGACCGTCAGAGGTTTTCTTCGTCCTCGCTAATACCCAGTCGCGTGCTCGCTCCTCGCATATGTGGGAGTAAGGCATCGTTGTCCCAGAGGTTGCACACTCAGAGGCTAGTCGCACCCACTCTGCCTTCTTCCCTACGTACCCACCGGAACCGAGGTGGTGCGCGTGTGTGTTACGCCTCTGTATAGCGATATTCTTCTCTCTCAGCTCCTCCGCCTCGGGCGTACTCCTCATCCTTGCGAACTCCTCCCAAACCTCGAGTGTATCAAATGGATACCTTTGGAAGAGAGTACGGTCTTTCAACACGAACTCGGCATGCATGGTCACCCTGAAATGCCTCAAAGCCACACCCATTCTCTTCAAGGCGTACCATCTCGCATTGATTTCATCTTCCTCTGGTATAATCCATTTTCCCTTAACTTCGTCCCACAGTTGGTTCTTCTGCTCGTCGCTTACTTCCTTCCTCCAGTCCTTAATTGTGATCGGCACTCGCTCCCTCACCAATTGGCCGATAAAAGAGGAGTAGCGCCCCTTAAACGGGCCAGGACCCGTGCAAACCCCCCTGGCATTGAAGTGGAGCACTTGCGGCGTTCTCCCTGTGGCTCCTTTATTCGGTCCTCTGGCCTTTCTAACCTTCCTCGATGGGGTAGCAGGACCTTCTTCTCTCTCTGGCGTTGAGCCGGTGCTCTCTCTTTGCGACATTTCGAAGTAAGTACGTATATTGTCAAACCTAAACTTCATGAGAGGAAGCAATTCAGATTTCACATAATAGAAAGCAATTCACATGTCTATCTCAGAGACCGACTAAATGCGTACGTACCAACGATGACTCCTAATCTCTAATTAGGTTAGGTCCTAATCCCAGTCGAGGATCTGTGGTTCGAGGAAGTTCCTAAGCTGTTGTACAACTCTAGAGAAAATTTCGGCAGCATCTCCCCGCTGTTCTCCAAATACACGTCTCGACAACAGGTCAAGAGTGTGTGTATTCGAAGAACACTAGGGAGATGTTGCCAACTTTCTCTAGAGTTTGTACAACAACTTAGGAACTTGCCCGAGCCACATATCCTCGAACTAATCCCAAAAACGTGGACAATTGAGATCGCTTATTTATAAATATGCCATTTTAGCATACTTATAAACAAGCACCCTCGAAGGAGACGCATAGGTTACGCGAACTAAACTCGATAATAAAGTGCGATAATATAGCATGTGTTACAAGTTTCAAATTGCAATGATGGATTACTCTCAGATTGCTATAGAAGGGTTGCTAAATTAATTAGCCGTCCAACTTCTAGATGGCCAATATATCACCGGCTATTACATCTAAAAATTTAAGGATTACACAACCCTAGAACAGCACTGCTCTAGCACAGAAAACAACAAGTACAGCATAATATCAGAATGAATATAGCACTAATCTAACCCTACCACAATGCATTAAGAGCAAGTGCCACCAAATTGTCAGCTAAGAGCATAAAGGAATAAGCACAGCACTGCTCTGACCCTAGAACAATGCATTAAGAGCAAGTGGCACCAAATTGTCAGCTAAGAGCAGTGTTGTTCTAGGTCTAGCAAGTTCCTTTAATGATCAGATTAATCAAGCCTCATTCAAAAGCAATCATCATCGAGCTATTTACAACCAATTACAGCCCACAGTCCGAAATGCATCTTACAGTGCGCCGAACCGAGTCGGCAATGGGGGAGGAGCCGATGGGGGGGACGAGCCGGAGGGGAGGCGCCGGGGGGGAGGACCCAGAGGGGGAGGCGCCGAGGGGGGAGGCGCCCACGGGGTACCCGCCAATGGGGGAGGAGCCGGGGGAGGCGCCACGGGTAGGCGCCCGGTCGGGAGGTGGTCGAGCTAGGGTGTGGGAGGAGCCGGAGGGGGAGGCGCCCACGGGGTACCCGCCGATGGGGGAGGCGCCGGGGGGGAGGAGGCGGAGGGGGAGGCGCCGGTGCGGGAGGTGGTGGAGCTAGGGTTGTGGAATGAATTGAAACGAAATCAGTGCGCGCCGAAATGAACTGAGTGTGCGCGCCGAAATGAAAATGCTCTGGGTTTTATCACGGTCGTTTCTATAGAAAAATCGATCGCAATTATACTGAGTATCTATGTCGGGTTCTATAGAAAAACCGATCGCAATTATACTGAGTATCTGTGTCGGTTCTATAGAAAAACCGATCGCAATATGTGGAGTATCTGTGTCGGTTCTTTAAAAGAACCGATCGCAATTATACTATCTGTGCCGGTTTCCTAAAGAACCGATTGTGATAACTATGATCCAATTTCTAATTTTTCTTAAAACAGAATCTTCATTCAAAAGAGTCGAAAAGTCAAATCTTTTCAAATTTGCTATACTATAAGATCCATTTGACATATATATTCTACAAAATGCCACATTATACAGGGAATTCTTACAACATAATTTATTTAAAATACAACCCTTCTTGATGATCTACACGCATGTAATGTGTTCCATGTGTGCCGTCGTCACCGCTAAGACATGCCCCATCTGCAAACGGAGGTGTTTCATCAAATTGGTTGTACTCTTCTTCATCTACGACATTTTCAACTCCAACAATCCTCCTCTTGCCATGAAGTACGACGTGCAACCTCGGATTGGCCGGATCACGCAAGTAGAAAACTTGAGTTGCTTGCTTTGCGAGGACGAACGGTTCATCTCTCAGAGGCCATCTATTCAGATCAACAAGAGTAAAACCTGTCTTGTCGACCTTAACTCCGTGAGGAAGTCTCACCCACTTACATCGAACAATGGAACTTGGTATATTCCGTAGTCGAGCTCCCATATTTCTTCAATCATCCCGTAGTAACAGCTTCATTGCGATTGACGATCCTCTAATTGAGTGATTATCGGACAAAGCATCTATGCTCACACCACTATTTTGCACTTGTACTCTTTGCATCTTGACTTTCAAGATAAAATGTGTAGCCATTAATATCGTGAACCTTGCCATGTCCAGATATTAAATCTTGGTCCATCACCAACAATTTGACATCCTCGGTACTAACGGAGACCTTCACCTTTTCTTTGAACCATGTGAGGAATCGATCGTTGTGTTCTCGTGTGATGGAAAGCTTATCCATAAGTGGATTCTCTTCCGTAATATCAACTTGTGTTGTTGGATGTATGGATGAACTTCACATGTGTTGCAAGATCGTGAAATGCGCTTTACAAAGACATATCAAATTGTGGGCTCATTAGATTTGACCCAATGGTTCCTTTGCCACCAAGTCTGCCCTCATGACGAGATATAGGAACACCAATCGGTTGTCTTTTACCTAGGTAGTCCACGCAGAACTCAATAACCTCTTGATCCCATAACCTTCAATAATACTACCCTCGAGGCTTCGACCTATTCCTCACGTATGACTTTAATATACCCATGTACCTCTCGAGCGGATACATGTAACGCAGGAATGCGGGTCCACAAATCTTAATCTCTCTAACAAGGTGAACAACGAGGTGGACTCATGACGTCGAAGAACGACGGGGAAATGCATCTCAAGGTGACAAAGAGTCTGCACCACCTCACTGTAAGTTGTCCAAGATATCGGGATCAATAACCTTGCATGAAATCGTATTGAAGAAATAGCATAGCTTCGTGATTGCCAACCTGACGTCATATGGTAGGATATTTACGATTGCAACAGGGAGCATTTGGGTCATCAAGACATGACACGTGGGACTTCATACCGAACAACTTCAAATCATCCATAGACACAAGCTTCTTAATGTTTGCGGAGTAGCCCGATGGAACTTTAATATCGTGGAGACACTTGCAGAGGTCTTCTTTCTCTTTCTTGGATAACGTGTAGCATGCAGCGAGGATGTCGACCCTTTTCCATCCTCCTCCATCACTCGCAAGTTTGGGCCTCGATCCCCATGTAGGTCATATCGCGGCGAGCATTCACACCATCCTTGGTCTTCCTGTATGTTCAGCAGGATGCCTACCAAATTATCACAAACATTTTTCTCAACGTGCATGACATCAATACATTGACGGACATCTAACTCCTTCCAATATGGTAAGTCCCAAAATATCGACCTCTTTTTCCAAATGGTCCTAGGACGAACAGATTTACGACTCTTACCATACTGAACATCGATATCCTCTACGCGTGAATATACTTGCCTTCCAGTCATAGGCTGCGGGGCTGCACGAACTTCCCTCTTTCCATCAAATTTGTCATCCATCTTATGATATCGATGACTTCGGGGTAGAATCCTACGGTGACCCATGTACACCGTTTTCCTCGAATTCGGCAGCCACAAGCTATCAGTGTCCTCTTCACAAATTGGACAAGCTTTGGCTCCCTTCGTGCTATAGCCCGCCAAATTACCAAAGGCTGGAAAATCATTTATGGTGCAAAATATCATAGCCCGTAGGGTGAAGTTCTCTCTTTTGTATGCATCACACACCTCAACCCCCACAATCCACAATTTTACCAAATCCTCAATTAGTGGTGATAGGTACACATCAATATCATTACCCGGTTATTTGGGTCCTGAGATTAGCAACGACATCATGATATACTTCCGCTTCATGCATAACCAAGGAGGCAAATTGTAGATACACAACAAAACTGGCCAAGTACTGTGTCGACTGCTCATATTACCAAACGGATTCATACCATCCGTACTCAATCCAAATCTTATGTTCCTCATCTCGGCACAAAACTCCTCATGTTCCCAATTAATGTTTCTCCATTGAGCCGAATCAGCGGGATGTCTTGTAAGCCCCCGGATCGGCTATCCGGAGTCCTCTGTGTATTTCTGTACTAGTCCCAGATCAGTAGCTAGTACACACAGTCAAAAGTGATGAATCAACAACCATATCACGAATACAAATAACTAAATAAGAATAATACCAAATGAAAGCAAAGACCTTATGGTCAATGTTTACCATTACGGCTGGGCGACAGTGAACAACTTGAACAAGCTGCAATGAAGACGAAAACGCCAATGCGACCCATCCAAATGCCCACAGGCAATCGAGTGGAGAACGCACCTTAGTCGTTGGAAATCTTGAACAGCTTCTTTCACTTCTGAGAGAGGATTAGAATGCAGCACGTGAGTACATAAAGTACTCAGCAAGTCTGGGAAATTATGCATAATGTAGGCTATCCAAGGATGGCTTGATAAGGTTTATTTGCACAAAGCCAAGTTTCATCAAATCATACTTGTTAATGATTTTCACAAAGCATATTTGAGCAATTCTTTTTAATAATTGAATTATGTAATATTGTAGTGAAGGTTCTAACCACCACTCACTAATATACAGGCTCTATCCGCCACATCTCAACAAAATTAGGGTTCAATCCAATCACATGGCTATGTTCGCCATGGTTCACAAAATCAGGTTCCTTCCACCTACCTGGCTTTAGCCGCCAGAAGCACACCCGAGAGTTCTAACCGCTCCCGGATCCCAAAACAAAACATTGTTTAGTTTGAAATCAAAACCCAAAGTCTACCAAGATGAAAGCATTGACAAGCTTAAGCCTTTGATCGTAGGCACGGCTATTCGAATAGTTTTAACTCTGCAGAGGTGTACAACTTTACCCACAAGACATGATATTCCCTTAGTGCCATGTACAATTAGCACACTTCCTTAGGTGTGCCGGCAGGGATATCATGACAAGGCCTTTACAATGTATACACCTAACCCGACTCACCCGCTGAGGTTTCACCGCTGTTAGGGTTATTTCCACCCAGTACAGAAGCCCCCTCTTGCGCCGTGTGAGAAAAACAACAACAACAACAATGCCTCCTTCCGGCTCTCACACAACCACCGAGTGGTGAGTCTAAGTTAGGTTTCTACAAATTATTCAGCCAGGTCGTGCCCACTTTGACATGTGGTTGTACGGTAATGCTTAGAATGGAGACAGTCATAAGCGTCGGTCCTTAATTGACTTGGGGCGGTACTTGCACAAAAGAACCAAGGCTTGGTCCGCTTCCACCCGACATTCCATGCCGCCCAAGTCGGAATCATTTTTCATTTTATTTTTATTTTGTAAACCATTGGCAATACTCCTTGCCTATAACTTCCAATACAAGTTTTCAAGAGATAATTGAAAGCCCCACCCATAGGTGAATATTGACCGATAGCGAGGCTAAGCATTTCTACCGTACTATTCTATTCCACCAATAGTTTATTTTATAAAATATAAAGCTCAGGGTTTGATGACCATCCTCATAATCAATTCTGTAATTTCCAATAATCATTAAATTGCCCTAGTGGTACAATCATATGAACAATTCGATTCACTATCGTATCCATCAAGTATTGAGTATATCCTGGTAATATCCTAACTCTCAAAATCATATTAAACCACAATCATATTTGTATAGGAAATCTTTCCCTTGAACTCTAACTTGAAATATTGATTTATCCACCCATCATACGACGATCAATCTTATCATCCACTAAGAATATTTCACAATGTCATCTACTAATCCACCGAGAATACTTCACAATATTGCACCTCTAAACATCTAGAATACAATCCACCGATATTACTTCATAACACCATATATTTAATTATTCATACTATCACCTCTAAATCATCTACTTTAATCAACCATGAATAATGCCTAATCTTACCCTAAGCATCTTTCAAGAAAGATTCTATAAATCCACGACTTCATTAATTCATCGACTACAGCATTTCCATAACCAATGTTACCACGTTTACTAAACAAATCACCCATAATTCATATTATTCATGATTCCACCTAATGGGTTATTGCGAGACCATATTCCGAAAGTCATCCACTACACCACCGAGTATGATCTTCAATACTATCCATTTGCTCCACCGAGTACATTTAGTCATATAGCTGTCTAAATCATCGAGTATCATTCTCGATACCACTTGTTGTAACCCTTCACATTGTCATCTCTAGATCTCATAGTATGCGGATCAATCCACCGAAATATGATTTCCCACTTATTCTATTTGATCCCCAAGTATGACCCACAATATTATTTATTTAACTTTACCGACCATTATTCTTCATATCATACATCTTCCAACACTTCCCAGTTCATACTAATCATACTGCGATTCGCTACCACACTCCAACTCAGCAATATTTAAACTACCACCATAGATCAATTTCATAATAACAATCCTCACATTATCACTAATATTCATCCGTCTCCAAATTACATTTCTCCCGATTTGCTCTATTCAAACTATCTTCCAAATAGTCATTTTCCCCATCAAAATGTATTTTATTAAAAATATTTATTATGGTGGATCCCTGTTCTAGGTCGACAAAGGGTCATGGATAGCAAATCTCAAGGAGGTATAAACAACAGGTATAACTAACAACTTAACGTTCAACATCATCATTTTATGTAAATAGCAATGCAATTGGTAAAACATGGTAAAACATTGATAAAACATGGGATCAATATACGTCAAGGAGACTTGCCTCGGTCACAGCGAGAATGTTGCACTCTTTGAAGTCCGGCGGCGGGGTCGGCGGACTCGGCGGAAGCGTCGACTACGCGCAAAACGAGAAAACAAATAAATAAAAGAAAATAAATAAAATCCAAAAATTATAAAATTAGTACTGGCAGGTAGATCTTGATTTTAGATGAATTTAGGAACTTGAATGGGATCAATCGAAGTTCGGACGGAAAAGTTATGAGCTTCCGAAGTGTGGAAAAGCTGGAAAATACGAAATCAGAGAATATTCCAGGGAATCTTTATTTTTCTGATGACTGAAATTAGGTAGTCACTTGCAAGTGGGGCCCTCCTGTCATACTAAGGAGCTTCTTCAATCTTGTGCTTGGCCATGGGAAAAACAGAGCAAGGGAAAGGAGCAAAGGGCGCCGTGGCGAGGAGCTGGCCGGCCATGGCGGCGGCCAGCGGCAGCGCTGCCGGACATGGCCGTGGCGCGAGAAACAGCGTGGGCGCGCGCGCATGGAAGCGACGGCGGGCCACGCGCGGCGGCGAGGCGACGCAGGCCGGAAGCAAGTGGCGCGCACCTGGGCGAGGGGCGAGGCTTGCCGCGTGATGGCAGAGTTCGGGCGGTCGAGCGGCCGGCGAGCCGGCCGGGCGGTGGCGTCTTGGCGCCGGCCACCGTGGCGCGGCGCTCGAGCCAGAAAGCGCGGGACCACACGGCGTGGGGAAGCCGACGGCCAGCGGCGACGCGGCCGGGAGGCCCAGGTGGCGGCGCCTCGGCAGCGGCGGGCGCGGCCGGCGATCTGTGGCGCGCCACGGAGGCAGCGCGCCGGCCGCGTGGGGTGGCGCGGACCGTAGGTCGGCGAGGAGCCGGTAACGCGGCCGGCGGCGACGGCGGCGCGAGCACGCCCGGCCGATCTTGTACGCGAACGCAGCGGGCGCCACAAACAGAGAGCCCACCAAACGCGATTTTGAAGAATTTTTGCAAGAAATTTGAATATGGCTTCACAAATTAATTGATGGAACAACTAGAGCACATCTAGAGGGACTTAGGAATGGAAGGAATTGAACCCAAACTCACCGAAAAAGATGGAATCGGCGAAGAACGATGGTTCGGCCAAAGTGACCAAAACCCGAAATTCGACGTCAACACTTGATGATTCCTGAAATTGATGGATGGATTAGAAACTAGACATCCACACGAATACAATGGAACAAACGGAAGAAAGAATGAACCACCGAGAATAAAGATAGAATCAAGAACACGAAGAACGCGAAGAACGGCGCCCGTTCGTCGGTTTTCTTGATCTCCCGGCCGATTGGAAAAGAGAGGCAAACGGAGGATGCTACCACCGGAGAGGGGATTCTTATACGGAGAGATGAGAGGCGGAATCACGCGAAACGGATTAGAAACGGACAAATTAATGTCATTTAAGTGCATTTCGGTTTCTTGTGAACTGCGCGTATTTCGGCGAGATTTGGGCTTAATGACCACCGGGAATGGAAGGGTCGCGCCGTTACGGATTCAACGGATCCGGCCGTGATTGATTTGGATCATTATGGAGGAAGTTACATGCATTTGAAACCATGGATGAGAGAAGGGAAGCTCTCTGTTCTTTCTCCCAGGAAAACACACGTACAAGGCCATCCCAAGGTTAGGGATGACACTGTAGCGCCACGTGGCGACGCCTCATTGGCCCCCTTTTACGCAAATAAACCACCCTAGAGAAAAATAAGGAAAAAAAGGCCTAAAAATTCCGGAAAAATTCATAGAGCCATTTTAGAATATTTGGGACCCAATAAAATTGGTTTGGTTGAATTTGGATGATTTTTGGGGAATTAAATAATCGGGCGCGGAGCGCAGGCATTAAACAAAAGCTGCGCGAGATAAAATAGGAACGGAGGTCCAAAAATTCGGGGAATGATTTCTAAAATCATTTTGGAATATTTGGAACACAAATGAAGTGGTTTGGGGATTTTTGGAGCATTTTTGGACTCGCGTGAAATTTCGGGTACCGGCGGGAACTGGAAAAATCCGATTTTTCGCCCGGGAGGGAATTAATTCCCGATTTTGGATAGGAATGGATGCCAGGTTAAAATAAACACCAACGAAACTCCAAATTTTGAATTTACTTTATTTAAATTAGGTTTTTCTCCAGAACGCGAAAACCAGGGTGTTACATGTCTCAACTTGCCATCTTCCTTTCGAGATTCATAATGCCAACGCAACAATTTTGCCTCTTTAGGATTTGCAAATAACCGCTCTAAACGGGGAATGATGGGCAAATACCACAACACCTTGGCTGGTGCCCCTTTTTTCACATCTTCACCGTGGTCAATTCGGTTCTTACGCTTCTTGTCATTACGCTTCTCATTTTGTTGGTATTGGGGTACACCACAAACAGGACAAATGCGCAGTTCCTTATGGACGTTGCGGTATAGTATGCAATCATTTGGACATGCATGTATCCTTTCTATTTCCATTCCCATGGGACATAATAGCTTCTTCGCTTCATAAATACTTGTTGGCAACTCGTTTCCCTCTGGAAGCATATCCGAAAGAAGTATTAAAAGTGCATTGAAACTTGTATCTGTCAGCGGTGTTTTGCCTTCAGTTCAAACAATGCAAGGACCGAACCCAACTTGGTGTATTCCCCTTTGCAACCTGAAAACAATGGTTTGGCATGCGTCATCCATCAAGCTTTTAAATTTTGAACTCTCTTTCCGTGTAATTTCCCTCCACATCCCGCAACATTTGATCTAAATTATCCTCATCAAACATATCACGCTCCAACTCCTGATCGGCTTCCAGCATATCTTCGTTGCATATCACAGGGGTACTACCTGTCTCCCCATGATGGATCCAACACGTGTAATTCCTCACGAAGCCACGTCGAATCAAATGGCCTTCAATTTGAGATGAGTTGTTAAATCTCCTGAGATTGGTGCAATCAATACAAGGACAATATATGAACTTTACACCCCTCATAACCATATCTTCTTCTGCAATTCTTATGAACTCCTTAACTCCCCTCTGAAATTCAGCACTCACATGGCTTTTGTGATACATCCATTCTTCACGGTCCATCTACAAGTAAACCGCAAACAATAAATTAATAATGCCCTAATCAATGAAATAAAAGAAGGGTTGAACCCGAAAACAAAGTTTTTTTGTTGAATGATCTTAAAGAAACGTATATCTGTAGACCGACTAAGTACGTACGTACCAACGATGACTCCTAATCTCTAAGTAGGTTAGGTCCTAATCCCATTCGAGGATATGTGGTTCGAGCAAGTTCCTAATTAAGATGTTGTACAAACTTTAGAGAAAATTTCGGCAGCATCTCCCCGCTGTTCTCCAAATACACGTATCGACAACATGTCAAGAGGATGTGTATTCGGAGAACACTGGCCAGGGAGATGCTGCCGAAACTTTCACTACAGTTTGTACAACAGCTTAGGAACTTGCCCGAGCCACATATCCTCGAACTGTCCAAAAAACGTGGACAATTCGAGACTGCTTATTTATAAATATGCCATTTTAGCATACTTATAAACACCCTCGAGCAGGAGGCGCTTAGGTTCTGTGACCTAATTAACTATTATATATAATTGATCATATTAATAATATTAAAACAATTAATTTAAGTCCTACTGCAATATTGAAGAGATTTCTAAGAATTAATGCTGGTCACCTTTCGAGGAAAACCACAAACGAGGGGAAATCTAGCTCCTGATCAAGCTAGCACGGGTTTCAATTAACGGAGACCTTCAACGCAACGATCTCCTCCACCATACACTCTGCTAATGAGACCAAATCAAAATCGAATAATGTACGTTAATACAACATTGAAGGGATTCGAAGGAATCGGGTCCACCTGTTGAATAAAGCCACAGGTAAGATATGCTTCAAAAACAAAGCATTGAATCAATAGGTTTCCGAAAACAGAGAGAGAGTTCATCAGTCTTTCACGATGATCGCGACCATAATGTGAATGTCAAATGAACCATGTTCATGGAGCTTTTGAATTAACGTAAAATGAATACCTTCCATGTTCGTTCCTTTCCTAAGAGCGTGGAAAATAGAGAAATCGCCTAGCGAACTAACTCGACGAGAGTTAATAAGTTCATTCCCGAGTCCATACGGTACATATAAAACCTAGCGAGCCTCATCACAATCGGTTCTATAGAAGAACCGTTTGTGATTAATTAGTTATCACCGTCGCTTATATGTAAAACCGACTGTGATAATTTGATTCTCAACACTGTCGGTTTCTTTATAGAACCGACACAGATAATATATCAGTGTCGGTTCTCAAAAGGAACCGACTGTAAAGCAAGTCAACATCACAGTCGGTTCTTGATAAGAACCGACACGGATATCCATTCGCCCCCTCGTCTTCCCCGCCATTTTGACGTTCAAACAATACTAGCATTGATCACACCATCGATCGCAGTGCAATGCCCTTCCATATAACTCCTTTCGTTCTCTGCATCCTGGTCACATCGGTACAAGTCTTCCATATAGCTCCTTTCGTTCTCTGCATCTTCGACCGGCAATGGCAGCGCCACCACCATCTCCGGCAAGTTCTGACGACTCCGTGGAGTCGCCTCTCTTCCATCCTCCTCCACCGTCCTCACCGCCGCCGGTAGCGCCGCCTCAGCCTCCGGCGCCTCACTCTGGCGTGGCGCCCGGCGCCCCTGTCTCCCGTCGTCCCTCCCGGCGCCTCACCCCATCCGGGCGCCTCCAAAGGCAGCAGGAATAAGCGCCCCAGAGATGACGACGACGATGACGACGAGGAGGACAACGACGACGACGAGGGGGACGACGACGAGGAGGAGGAGTAGGACGACGAGGGGGACGACGACGACGACGACGATGACGACGACGACGAGGAGGAGGAGGAGGAGAAGGAGGAGGAGGAGGAGGAGAAGGAGAAGGTGGAGGAGTACTACGCGCCGATCACCATAGGGACCGGCGCGTCGTCTAGATTGGGTTCATCATCGGAGGATGAACCCTCACTAGTCCGCGTAGTCTCCAGCGACTCTGGCGACTCGGGTGACTCGGGTCACTCGGATGACTCGGTTGACTCGGGTTACTCGGGCTAGAGCCGCGAGTAGTAAATTTAATATATTAGGTGTAATGTAGTCCCCCTTTATATGTTTACTAATTATAAACACTGGATGTGGTGATATATTGTAATGAAATACAGCTTGTTTAATATATTAGGGTTGTTGGCCTAGTGCAGATGAAGTCTATTCGGCTGCCTTTACACTCTATTTTGAATCTCTTTTATATTTTTGTGCATTGTATCTTTCTAATGTTCTGTTGTTCCAAGTCAAAATGTTTCATGTCCTATTGATAAAAAAAACAAGTATAATGTGTGGAATGGTATATATATTATTATTATCTGCTGCATGCATGCTACTATAATGTTATATATAATTTGCATCACTACATGTGTCTATATAAATTGTCTGAGAGTTGAACCGCGAGTTGAAATTCTAACAGATCGGTACTGTTCATCGTCCGAAAATACAAGTTTTGCACAAATATTAAAGCATGAATGAAGGGTACAAGAGGTCTGTGTTGGGATTCTAGCAGAGCGGCCTGTGTTGGAGTTTGTTTTTTTCTTCCTGAAGAAATGTGTGAGTGGAGGATCTCACAAAAACTATGTTTCTAATGAACTGTTCTTGGTTGCACCTAATGGTGTTGCCAAAAAATCATCACAATCGTTTCTGGAAAAGAACTGATTGTGATAACCCCTGTGCTCATCACAATCGGTTTCTTCCCAAAACCGATTATGATAATACCTTCTCATTACAATCGGTTCTGGAAAAGAACTGATTGTGATAACCCCTGTGCTCAGGACAATCGGTTTCTTCCCAAAACCGATTGTGATAATACCTACTCATTACAATCGGTTCTAGATAAAAACCGATTGTGATAAAAAAATTATTATTACAATCGGTTCTTATCTAGAACCGATTGGGATTATTATCGTATCACAATCGGTTCTCTCTCAGAACCGATTGTGATAACCTGTTACCAAGATTTCCAAATGGAATATGCTTATCACAATCGGTTCTGAAGTCAAAAGTTTAGAACCGACACAGATGAAGCGATAGTAATGTGTCATTCTGTAGTAGTGCATGCTATGGAATTAAAGGAAATGGGTCACCCATGGGCCAATTTCTAACAAGATTTAGTTCGGCTGTTATTTTTCTGCTTTGCGAATGCCATAGCTCTTGGCCAAATTCGAAAAAAGAAAATATTCTTAAAATAAGTGAGAGAGGGACAGTTAGAACTGTAACACCCCAGCTTTTACTAAGCCCAGAATGTCACCAAACATAGACCCTAACACATTTAATACCATAATTTAAGGTAAATTACAGCAAGTAATCATTTGGAATAATTGGAAATTTTGGCAGCATCTCCTTTGTTTTTGCATGAAACTTAACAGCATAGCATCATATCAATATGTAAGACAAACGAGATATCCATACGCAGCGATAAGGATAGCTAAACATCAACTAAAACATCAATAAGCATCGATAGCAAAATAATAAGCATCAATTTAAATCTAGGAAGTTAAAACAACTCCCTCCATAGCCCCACATGATACACATGAGGGAGACAACCAAACATACAGACCATACACTAAAGATTATTGTAATGCTTATTGTCATGTCTCCACAACAGGTGAATTTGCTAGATTATGATACTACGTGGAGTAGTGTAGCTAAAACCCTTTCCCGCGCGCCAATTTCATGGTACCTAAAGAAAACAAACAACGAAAATACAAGCGTGAGTTCATAACTCAGCGAAGTGTAATACAATGGAAAACAGAGTGCAAGACAACAAACCATCAACTTCAATCTTCATAAGCATTACATATCACATCATTACCATTCTCACGTACATGACATGGTAAAAACATCATAATCATCTCTTGATCAATATGGTGTTCGTCTCATGAACTCATGAACAATTCAACAACATTCTCATTCATAGTTTCATTCATGCAATGCAATGCACATGTCTTCTGGAATACTCATACCGGTATGGTTGAGTGCACACCCGTCGGCATGCACCCTTTTCCCCTTCCATCCCGAAGATGGAGGGTGCCTATCACTCGCTTCCAGTCACCTCGGTGATGGAATCACGAGGTAGGACTTACTCAAGCGAATGGCCCCGGACTAGTCATAACGGTTCTCACCGCCCCTACCGAATAGTTATGACTTAACTCACCGGCCAGCCATGAAAATATGCCATGCATGCAAAATGGACAGTAACGTATTCATAAATAGAATATTGCATATCAACGTATGGCCTCTCAACATGTAAGACCGTGATCAACAATCAACGGTAACCTTTCAAAGACATGGCATGAATCCTTTATCAACGACAAGCATTTTAATCATAGCATGAGGACCCCATATCATCGACATTATTTCAATCATGGCCTAAGGACATCCTATCCATTATAACATGTAATTCCATGGCATGGCAAGACAACATGTTAACTATTCCAAATACCATCAATCAATTCTAGCAGCACGTATAACATAAAAACCACGCCAAAACACTTGCCTTCACCCACGAGTAACGGAGTGACGAGAGGTTGAGGGCACTCCGGAGGCACACCACCTGCAAACACGTGCCACTCACTCAAATTGGGTCCACAATACAGTACACAAATAAATCCCACTACCCGACTTCGCATACAACTCCTAAAATCAGAAAACAGCAAATCTGTCCCTTCGGGACAGCGGACTTCCAATGGGCATAACTTCTGTTCTAGGACTCCAAATTGAATAAACAAGTACATCCCCGCATAGCTTAGGAAATTTCCCAACTTTTTCTAGTTATAGGGAAAGACTAATTCGGACTCTAATGTTGTTTAATCTAACGTTGAACACGAACTGTCCCAATCTCGTCACAGATTTGACAGCGCTCGGTAAAACAGCCATAACTTCTAAACGGCTGGGCGGAATTTCAATATCTTTATATGCACGGAAAGATAAGGAAATTATCTACAACTTCCTAAAAGTCCGTACGGTCAGATTCAAACTCCAAATTGGCGAAAACGCCTGCCCTAGTTCGGGTTCCCAAACTGCCCGAACCAGAACATGAACACAACTCTAGATTTCATCAATCCTACCCCATGGCAGCACCTCCCTTGATCTAAAAACATGAAATTCATCCCTATAACAGTACCTAGACCCAAACCCAAGGATCACCCATGCCTTACCTCCTCCCGAAGAACGCCGAGATCTATCCTCCCGAGCCTCCCGAACGCCCTCCTCGCTATAATCGCCGGATCTCCTCGTCGCGGGGCTTCCCATTGGAGGGGACAGCGAGGTTGTGTGGTGGGGGATCTCCTCTTTGCAGCAATGGAGGTGGAGAGGAGGAATTGGGGGCGCACCCAAGGGGGAGGGGAGGAGGCGCCCAAGAGGGAGAGGAGGAGGCACCCAAGAGAGAGGGGGAGTGGGGGTGGGGCGGCTTGGGCAGGGAGGGACGCCCCTAGCCCCCAAAATCCTGCCTCTTCTCCCTCATGGGCCCTAACTCTCTCCCACCAAGGCCCACGACTCACCCCCCTAAGGCCCAAACTCCTCCGGGAAGGCCCAAACTTCCGAAATCGGCCCGGAAACGCGATTAAACTGCATAACGTAAAGTTTTAATCTCCGATTTCATACTTTATAAGGTCACCTTCTCTAATTCACATTTGTTTACGGTGTCTCGGCATTCCGTGGTGTCACATTCTCCCCCCCTTAAACAGGATTCAGGCCTCGAATCCGAACGAACGCTTAAGAACCACAACAAAGCCCCTACAGACAAAAACTTCGTGCAAATGTAAGGCAACCACACAACACTCAAACCGAATCATCGACAAGCAACCTACCAAACCAACACTTAACGAGAAAGAGTTGACTTAGCCCAGCTAAGTACAACCTCTCACGGTTCCACCTTTCCTTCCATTTATTTGACCCCTTTTTTCGGCAAAGGAATCAAAATTTACTAATGTCATCTTCGCTCATAGCCTACATCGACCATACTTTCCTTTCGACTGCCAACCACATTACACTTTTCATTCTATCCTCTCCCAGGCATAACGCACACCCAGGGACGTCTAGCTAAGACAATATCCACGAGAAAGCATTTTACATCACAATTTCTATAACATTTGCTTCCACCCAATGATACTTTCAACCAAATTCAAACCACGACGCCAACAACCTCCATCATCATCCACCCTCATACCACTAATGTCCATCACCTCGCCCCAGCTAGGATCGTAACTCACTACTAACTCTCAATTGGCACTTTTCCCCAAGAGGATGTCGCCCTCACAACCAAATCACACAAACAACGAGGACCACGAGTATAGCTCTTAGATTATGCTCAACAATAATCCGAGGCCCTTCTTATTCTCGCTCCTATCAATAGTGCAAAAGAAGTACAATTCTTTTGAATCCAAGTAGACCACATACAACAACTCGAACCTCAAAGCGCCACAAATCACTTTGGAAAGAACCCGATAACATTGAAAGACCACCCTTTTTGCTTTTCCTAAATCAAGCAGCAAAGAAAAACTCAAATCTCCAATCAACGCGATACAATTCGCATTGGGGAGCACTCAAACAAATAGAGACTCCACACAATTCTCTTGATGAAGTTCTCAACAACTAGAGACAACTCGACTCGCTTTCACCACAGCCAAACTTTTCACTTTAACCAAAATCAACATCTTGGAAGAGAACTGCCACAAAAACTCTCGAAGAGAAAGAGAAACTCAAATCCCTTGCATAACATAGCCAAAATGCCAGCATTTATCCATTCCTTCCTTTTCATGCTAGAGAGCAATGGAAATCTCGATTCATAACACGAATCACGAATTCTTCAAGAGCACTCGGATTAGTCATATATCTCTATATGACTTTCTCATCGTTCTGGCTCAACAACTCTTTTATGCTTATAAAAACGATGTCATGAATCTTTTTCACCATTTATTCGTCATGTAACCACGATACCCATTAACCATTCACAAAGAGACTTCATTCTCTTTGTCACATGATTGACACCCAACAACATCGATGGTTGCTCAAATTCGCATAAACTACGACGGCGTTAACCGAAAAAAAATACCATATCGCATCACAACCCAACAACCACTGCACGCAATGCGTGCAAAACATCGCATTTTAACCCAAGCCAATAACAGAAGATAGCATCAACTCTCAAATCAAACGTCTACGCCTAATAACCGCTACCAATTCTCTTAAAGAGAAAGGAAACACATTCCCAGCAGGGAACACCTTACCAACAAAATCACTTATGAAACAATCATAAGATTCACCTTTTTGAAACGCTCGCAAACACCACACACGTTTCCCAAATAAATCCAACTCTAGTCACGATAGAATTACAATTTAAGCGCTTAACACCAGGGTTACCAAAGATAAATCAGTTGAACGCTAAAGAGAGCGTCCCACCCCAACGCTTTGGGTGTTAAACCATACTCATAGCATAGACTAAACAGATTAGCCCAAAACCAAAGATTGGCATGGTTCAATACCACACCACATTTGGAACCCATAAGACGGTTACTTCAAATACTACTCTTTCATCCATATTTCCAATCATCGGAGTCAAGTTTATAACTTGACAAAATGCCACTTAATCAGAGATTTTATTGCACCCTAATCAAGACGCCTAAACAAAGAGGCGGGCACTCCCGAGAAAAATTTATACATTCATTTGAATCAGTAAACCTTCAAAAGAAAGTTCGACTCAGATCCCACCATTACTCGCATTCCAATACTCTTAGCCAATACGGATGTCATAATCACCCAAATCCCGAGAAGTCAAACATGTTGCACACAAGCTACAACATCCGCTCTTAATAAAATCACTTTTCACTGCTCATATAACCACAATTGATTATATTACCAACGAACCATAGACCATATCTACCGTATGATAATCAACAAGGAGAACCACGTTCTCACAACTCCAAAGACAATTATCTTATCAGTTAATCCAACATAAGACGCATATCAACAACTTCTTTTGGTCTACTAACCATGACGAACCATTATTCATGCAACTTATTATCCCCAAGCGTAGCACACATCTCTTTACAATTATTCCGGCGTAATCAACAATTACCCTGGGTATAACCCCTAAGTCACATATTCCATATCACCAGTTCATTCCACCAATAATTAATACTAACCACGCGACCACGATCTCCACTAGACATCCCTCATAAATACGGATCCCAGATGGACATCCGTCAAGAATAATTCAACCTTTCCTACAATCATTCCATATATCCTCATTAATTGATTACACGCAATTTTAAGTCATATTGTCGACTCCACAATACTAATCGACCCACCAGCTACAATAGGCGAGACTTTCACACCCTCTTCTTGCTATAACAAGTTCATCAACCGAGACATTCTATGCTAACTAATCTCAAACATCCATTAGATTCCATAACCCGCATCACTTTGCACACACCACTAATCAACTTTCACTTTGGATCACCTGACGTCTCGTTTAATCATCTCTTATCAACACAATATTTTAGTTTATCTTTAAACAAACAACAAGTTTACTTTAACCGGACCACTAGCTCATATCAACCGAAAACTCTAACTTCGTCATACACTTAACTTCTTAAACATCCGCGTGAATCACGCACCCAACTCTTAAGGAAACCATAATTGCTCCGTAAAAGAACAACACCTAAAACACCTTTCCTTCCGAAAGCTCAACCATAAATCACAAGAGAAGTCAACTCTTAAATTCCCAAATGCCGACACGCAACTACTTCACAACTCTCGAGATCAACAACTTCCGCGAAGGAAAATGGTTGCAAGAGGGAAAACCAAGCGATTAACCAAATCTTTTTTTTTCAGATAAGGCCATGACCCCAAACTTCAAACTTTCACGAAACAAACGGTTTTTTCAAAGATGAATTCCCAAGCAAGTCATCATTGCAATCAAACACCACTTAGGCCCCAACAACAAGATCTGGCACAACACCGCATAATAACTCTTTTAAACCTCGGAGAAAGACAAACACAAAAATAAATTGAAACCACATCCCTTCCGACAAAACCTTGACACCTAAATCCATGCGACTTAGATTTTTTTTTTCATCGGAACTTCAATAACTTCCTTTCAAATTGGAGAATGGTAACCCAAGAATCAATCTATAAGTTTCTCTATAAGGCAAACAACAAATCGGGCGTCAAAGCTGGCAAGGCGACCAAAAGAGGAGCAACCCTAAATTCTTCTCTTATCTTCAACAAAAGAAGACAAAACCAAAACCACCAAAAGAACTATTGGTGAGTATCCAAAACCGAACACTTTTTCTTTTATTTCAACCAACCAAAAACCAACCAAAACCGTTCGTCAAAACGGCAAAGGAAATTCGGAGGGTCAATCCACAACTCTACTACTCGACTACAACCAACTACCCAATCTACGACAGAAAGGATAAGCACTCTCCCAACAGGAGGTTAAAAGTCCATCGGTGATGGCACTAACCGGCCACACCGTCAAACCCAACAATACTACAAACAATAGAAGGTGACCGAAACCCCTTTCGGCACCACAACCCAGAAAATCTCAAATGTATCAACACAATCGATTCTTTCATAAACATAGCAACATATATTACCAAAAGTAACATTCCACATAAAAGCTTAAATACAACATTTAAGCGTAAAGCAACGGTACCCATACCCATTCCTCTCAGGCAACAGAGTGTGTCAAGTTTTAAATTAGTTATTCCACTTACACAAGTTTTAATGTTGCTATCCTATGGCAAAGTTTTAAGTAAAACCTAAGCCATGTTTCTAGGTTATACCACTTCATATTTTAGTTGAACCTATAGTATGACACTAAATACACATTACAGGACCTACAGCCTGGCTCGATACCAATCAGAATAACACCCGGCTTTTACTAAGCCCGAGAATGTCACCAAACATAGACCCTAACACATTTAATACCATAATTTAAGGTAAATTACAGCAAGTAATCATTTGGAATAATTGGAAATTTTGGCAGCATCTCCTTTGTTTTTGCATGAAACTTAACGACATAGCATCATATCAATATGTAAGACAAACGAGATATCCATACGCAGCGATAAGGATAGCTAAACATCAACTAAAACATCAATAAGCATCGATAGCAAAATAATAAGCATCAATTTAAATCTAGGAAGTTAAAACAACTCCCTCCATAGCCCCACATGATACACATGAGGGAGACAACCAAACATCTGAGACCATACACTAAAGATTATTGTAATGCTTATTGTCATGTCTCCACAACAGGTGAATTTGCTAGATTATGATACTACGTGGAGTAGTGTAGCTAAAACCCTTTCCCGCGCGCCAATTTCATGTTACCTAAAGAAAACAAACAACGAAAATACAAGCGTGAGTTCATAACTCAAATAAGTGTAATACAATGTAAAACAGAGTGCAAGACAACAAACCATCAACTTCAATCTTCATAAGCATTACATATCACATCATTACCATTCTCACGTACATGACATGGTAAAAACATCATAATCATCTCTTGATCAATATGGTGTTCGTCTCATGAACTCATGAACAATTCAACAACATTCTCATTCATAGTTTCATTCATGCAATGCAATGCACATGTCTTCCGAATACTCATACCGGTATGGTTGAGTGCACACCCGTCGGCATGCACCCTTTTCCCCCTTCCATCCCGAAGATGGAGGGTGCCTATCACTAAGCTTCCAGTCACCTCGGTGATGGAATCACGAGGTAGGACTTACTCAAACGAATGGCCCCGGACTAGTCATAACGGTTCTCACCGCCCCTACCGGAATAGTTATGACTTAACTCACCGGCCAGCCATGAAAATATGCCATGCATGCAAAATGGACAGTAACGTATTCATAAATAGAATATTGCATATCAACGTATGGCCTCTCAACATGTAAGACCGTGATCAACAATCAACGGTAACCTTTCAAAGACATGGCATGAATCCTTTATCAACGACAAGCATTTTAATCATAGCATGAGGACCCCATATCATCGACATTATTTCAATCATGGCCTAAGGACATCCTATCCATTATAACATGTAATTCCATGGCATGGCAAGACAACATGTTAACTATTCCAAATACCATCAATCAATTCTAGCAGCACGTATAACATAAAAACCACGCCAAAACACTTGCCTTCACCCACGAGTAACGGAGTGACGAGAGGTTGAGAGCACTCGGAAGGCACACCACCTGCAAACACGTGCCACT
Organism: Rhipidocladum racemiflorum; assembly: GCA_036346355.1. Classification (NCBI taxonomy): domain Eukaryota; kingdom Viridiplantae; phylum Streptophyta; class Magnoliopsida; order Poales; family Poaceae; genus Rhipidocladum; species Rhipidocladum racemiflorum. The sequence continues at coordinate 172,344 of JAYEVF010000051.1, forward strand.
CACTCAAATTGGGTCCACAATACAGTACACAAATAAATCCCACTACCCGACTTAGCATACAACTCCTAAAATCAGAAAACAGCAAATCTGTCCCTTCGGGACAGCGGACTTCCAATGGGCATAACTTCTGTTCTAGGACTCCAAATTGAATAAACAAGTACATCCCCGCATAGCTTAGGAAATTTCCCAACTTTTTCTAGTTATAGGAAAGACTAATTCGGACTCTAATGTTGTTTAATCTAACGTTGAACACGAACTGTCCCAATCTCGTCACAGATTTGACAGCGCTCGGTAAAACAGCCATAACTTCTAAACGGCTGGGCGGAATTTCAATATCTTTATATGCACGGAAAGATAAGGAAATTATCTACAACTTCCTAAAAGTCCGTACGGTCAGATTCAAACTCCAAATTGGCGAAAACGCCTGCCCTAGTTCGGGTTCCCAAACTGCCCGAACCAGAACATGAACACAACTCTAGATTTCATCAATCCTACCCCATGGCAGCACCTCCCTTGATCTAAAAACATGAAATTCATCCCTATAACAGTACCTAGACCCAAACCCAAGGATCACCCATGCCTTACCTCCTCCCGACGAGCAGCCGAGCGCCGAGATCTATCCTCCCGAGCCTCCCGAACGTCCTCCTCGCGCTAGAATCGCCGGATCTCCTCGTCGCGGGGCTTCCCATTGGAGGGGACAGCGAGGTTGTGTGGTGGGGGATCTCCTCTTTGCAGCAATGGAGGTGGAGAGGAGGAATTGGGGGCGCACCCAAGGGGGAGGGGAGGAGGCGCCCAAGAGGGAGAGGAGGAGGCACCCAAGAGAGATGGGGATTGGGGGAGGGGCGGCTAGGGCAGGGAGGGACGCCCCTAGCCCCCAAAATCCTGCCTCTTCTCCCTCATGGGCCCTAACTCTCTCCCACCAAGGCCCACGACTCACCCCCCCTAAGGCCCAAACTCCTCCGGGAAGGCCCAAACTTCCGAAATCGGCCCGGAAACGCGATTAAACTGCATAACGTAAAGTTTTAATCTCCGATTTCATACTTTATAAGGTCACCTTCTCTAATTCACATTTGTTTACGGTGTCTCGGCATTCCGTGGTGTCACAAGAACGGTTACTCTAAATGGCAACAAGTGAAGAAAAATTAAATATTTAGTGGAAAAATTGAGAAAATTAATAAATATAATTAATTTCCATTGAAGCTTTTATATTTCTAAATCAGATTAAAAGAACTATACGCATGATAAATTGAAAACGCTTGTAATGGGGAAGTAATTGGAAAACATATTTATTCATAGAACGTATATTGTAGTTAAAATGCGGAAAGTGTACGTATGCAACTATTTCTCCTCCTCATTACAGCAAGTGTATCACCAATGACTTGGTCACTTACTAGTAACTGTCATATTACTCCGTCAATTAATAAATATAGTCACTTCCTCTCCATCCTCGGCTGAACATTCGACAGGAAAATAAATTCTATGGTGTCGTGCTGTACAAAGGGACCTATGCAGCACCATTTGGATGGGCGCCATGTGTTATGCCAGTGAATCTCCACCCTCTGCATGCAATTAATGCGCCAGTTAATTAATCCCCTTAAGTAATGCCATTAATCTTCTTAATTAATGCAACGGTGGAGATTCACTGGCGTAACACGTGGCGTCCATCCGAGTGGTGCTACACAGGTCCCTTTATGCAGCACGACACCATAGAATTTATTTCCACTGGACAGCCATTAAAAATCACCTACATGTTGAATTGATATGGCGCATTGTGCTACCCTTTAATTACAAACTGGGCGGTTGAGAAGTTAACAAAGGCAGATGTTCTTGTGGAACGGAAGGTACACGTACACTTCTCGAAGCTTGGGCTCATGTGAACATGCGCTCATATTTGGATTCCCCTTATTCCTGGACTTATCCTTCATGTTTAATGGGGCAGCACAACCTCAGATTACGGAAAATTTTTCTTACTGAATTAGTGCAACCTTGCAAAAGAGAATCTCTCTCTATTTTAATGGAGGCTTCAACATCGTTAGGAGCAGGGATGAAAAGAAAATGGTAAGTTTGATGCTAGATGGTCCTTCCTGTTTAATGCTGTGATAGAGATAACTTCGAATGGAAGAATGTTTACATGGACTATTTCTTCGGAAAACCTAACTTCTGAAATGCTTGATAGAGTCCTTAGTGCTGAGTGGGAAATGCATTTTCCTATGGTTCGTGTGCAAGCCCTTGAAAGAGCTCTTCCAGACCATACTCCACTTCTTGTGGACTTGGGAGTTCCAAATTCTCCGCCTCCTTTAGGATTTGAACTTTGTTAGTTTTTATGAAATTGTAGGAACAATTCGGAACAAACCTACTGCTGGTAAAGCGTCAATTGATGTGTGGCAGAATAAAATCAGAAACCTTAGGCAGTTCCAAATTCTTCTCTCTTTTTTTTCTCTCTGTTTTCACTCCTACTTGCAGGTTTAGAGAGTGCAAAGGGCAAAGAAAGCTATGGTACGTAACCTTTTCCAGATGAGAAATTTTACCGTACATTATACTAGTAGTATACAGTGTGTAGTAGAAATCATATCTATCCGTTGATTTGTTAAAGGTATTTCTGCTACTCTACTATCAAAAAAGTACAAATAAATTCTAGCTAATCTAATCCATTGAATCGAAAAGAGTGAATAATTTATATTGAATTTAGTGTACCATAACAGAGCTCTTTCACATGCTGGTGGTGGTGGTGGCCTGAAAGAAAGGACGAAGAATGATTTATATTGTATACCCACGTACTTACCGAACTGTCGGTGCTGAAGTTGAGCTATGTATGGATATCCTCGCCCGGCCTCTGTCCTGCCAATATCATCATCAAGCATGTCTCTACATGTCTCTTCAGCTGACCTGTTCCACCACATACATGTGAAGACAATTTAGCTTGACAATATTTCTAAATAGCATACACTACTTCACATCCATCCACAATTTTGATGGTTATGTCCATGTGTTGCTAGCACCACGCCCATCGATTGCCGGATATGGACGCTCATCCCGGTTGCATCGATGTAGCGGCATCCGAGCTCGGTGCCGATACCAACGCCCACCCTGGATACAACGATGCAGCGGCATTAGTGCTCGATGCATCCAGAATGTATAAGGCATCCTCGATACCGTGCGTACCGTCCAGATGATGGTCATCCATACCATAGTCTTCCATGCTTGGGGAGAGTTGGTGTGGATCGATCTCTTGATCCCGACGAAGGGACTTGGAGAGTGAGGGCGTGCTCTCCTACTCTTGCTATTACGAAATATTTTGTTTTGTGAAGAAAGAGCAAAAAAAGAGGGCGAGTAGGATGGTGCAAAGTATGCTGAAAAATGAGAGCGCAAGTGGGATGTTCTGAGCAAAAACAGATAGAGCAAGCGGGATGTTGCAGAATGAGAGTGCTTGGCCTGATTTTTTAGCGATTAGTGAGCAAATGACCGTTCAAAATTTTAAATGCAGGCACGGCCACATGGGAATACCTCTCTTTATGTCGCATCATGTTGCTTTACGTTGCATCGATGTCCTTTGTCGTTCGCCAAACATTGCGGGAGAGCAAAATCTGAAAATCGTGCATGGGATAGAATCAGCCAGACTTCCATTTCAATCACATCACATCATTTTACATCTTTCAATGCATCATGTCGTTGTCTCTACAAAATTTAAAAATCACATTGCATTATGATTATGCCTGTTAGGACTTAGCCACTTAGAAATAATTTTTACAGTGACTGTCTCCTCTTCTTTTCTCTCACCTCTATCTTTTTCTTGTTTTTCCTACCCTGCCCACCCCTAGCTTTTCCTCGGCTCCCACACGACCTCATGGTCTCCTAGGCGACCCCATTCCTCGGCTCCAGCGCATGGTGCACGCGCCCCTATTTCTCTCTCTCTCTCTATCCCGTGAATGACTCCCATCACTCCCTCTCTCTCCCTCTCGGGCTCCCCCTCCCTGTGCACCACCAGCACCTTCCTCTCCCTCCCCACGGCCGCCAGACCTTCTCCTCCCACTCCCTCCTCGCGCACCACCAGCCCTTCCCCTCCCTCTCCCCAGTCCCAACGAACGTTCCTCAACTGATGCCCACGGGCGGCCATGGCCCACAGGCTCACCTCCCTCTTCCCCTCCCCAAACAGCGGCCATAGGTTCGCTTCCCTCCTCCCCTCCCCAATTGGCGGCCATGGGCAGGCGAGGGCCGCGAGTAGGTGTTGGGAGGCAAGGAGAGACGACGATGTGGAAGGCGAGGCAGCGGACGAGGGAGGCGAGCCAGCAGGGAGGGTGATGCACTGGGCGTGGAAGTCGAGGCGTCAGGCGTGGAGGACGAGTGGTCGCAGGAGGCGAGGTGATGGCCGTGGAAGTCAAGGCGGCAACGTGCGGCCAATGGGGGCACGTGTCCCCACGGGCGCCGGCAAGGCAGAGGACGACCAAGGTGGGCATGGTTGTGGGAAAGGCAGTGAGCGAGCAAGGCGAGCAGCCGCAGCGTTGGAGGAGAGAGCCGATGCGTCGGGAGGTGGGAAGCGAGGTTGTGGCACAGCGGAGGAGCCAAAGCAGCGGGATGTGGGGCTGCAAGAGCTGGGACCACAGCGGCCACAGCGCGGACGCGACCACGCCAACCATGGTGACACATGCACTACCACGGTGGCCACGGTGCGGGGTGGCGGCTAGACGCGAGTCGATGGAGACAGTGATGGTCGAGTACAACTCCAGCAACGTGAGCTCCGCCCACCCACTGTGACACCTCGGAGTGTCGTATCCTTGATTATTGAGCATGATGAGGCTATAAACATTATGAGATGTGGAAATAAGGTTAAGACCATAAGAATTGGAGGTTAATAGCTTTTCCGGGCCTTTTCCGGGCCGTTTTCGGGGTTTTGGGCCTTCCCGGGGGAGTTTGGGCCTTACGTGGGCTTTAGTGGGGAGGTGTTTGAGTCCGTATGAGCGTAGGTTTCCTTGTTGAGGGCTGAAAGGAGGCCCTCCCTGCCTTATATGCGCCCCCCCTCCCCTCTATTGCGCCCCACCTCCCCTCTTTGCGCCTCCCTCCACCCCCCCAAAGCCCTAGCCGCATCCACCCCTCCCTCTCCCCACCGTGCGCCCCCTCCACCCCCTCTCCACCTCCACACCACCTCCCCTCCACCCCTTGCTGCCCTAGGGTGGCCACCCCACCCCTGCACCTCGTGGATCCATCCCGTGGAGCGAGGAGCGAGGAGCGAGGAGCGAGGAGCGAGGAACGTGGAGCGAGGAGCGATTCGCGAGGAGATCCGCGGAGATTGATTGGAGTTTTGTGCTTCGGGCAAAGGTATGAACATGGGGATCCTTGGATTTGATCTAGGTACTGTTATTAGGGTGTTTATCAAGTTTTTAGATCAATTGGAGGCGTTGGTTTGAAGTAATTTGGGTTAGATCTAAACTTGTCGACGTTTCTGTTTTCGGGCAGATTGAGCAGTCGAACTAGGGTTCGAGTTTCCGTCGATTTAGAGTCCGAATCCGACCGTACGGACTTCTAGGAAGTTGTAGATAATTTAATTATCTTTCCGTGGACGTAAAGCACGTTAATTTCCGATCAGCCGTTTGAAAGTTATGGCTGTTTTACCGAGCGCCTAAAAATCTGTGACGTAATTGGAACAGATCTCGGTAATCTGTAGATTAAACAACTTTAGAGGCCGAATCAGACTTTCCTTATACCTAGAGAAAGTTGGGAAATTTCCTAGGCTACGCGAGGGTGTACTCGTTTAATTCATTCGGAGTCCCAGAACTCAAGTTATGCCTTTTGCAAGGCTGCTGTCCCGCCGGGACAGAACCTCTGTTTTTAGGTTTTGCGAGTAGTTGGCAATGTCGGGTTAGATGGGGGTTTGTGTACTGTTTGGAGGCTATGATTGTGAGTGTGTGATGCCTATGTGCAGGTGGTGTGACCCCGGAAGTGCCCTCTTCTTCCCGCCAATCCGTTGCACGTGGTTGAGGCAAGTGTGTTGTGATGGATAGCGAGTTGTAGGTTGCATGTTGAGATTAGATGGAATTGATTACATGATATATGTCCACTTGCCATGTGTTAATGATTGATAAGATATGATGAGCATGTTTAACATATTATGATGCCATGTGTTAATATGTGGATTAAATATGATAATTGGCATGGTTGCATGCATGTCATGAGATAGGGCGAGGGCGGTGAGAAAGTCTTAACTAGTCCGGCAAGGTCGGTGAGAAAGTTATGACTAATCCGGAACGCCATTGAGTAAGTCCTATGTCGTGATTCCATCCACGTGGTGTTTGGAAGCGAGTAGGCACCCTCCATCTTCGGGATGGAAGGGAGGAAAGGGTGCACACCGACGGGTGTGTACTTCCCATACCGGTATGAGGTTCCAGAGGGTCAGGAGCATTGCATTACATCGCATACCTAATGATGATGATATGGATGTTTAATCATGAGTGAGATGATATACATGATGGAAGATGTTATTGCCATGTTGTTATGCTTGTTGTCCATTGCAGTATGCTTGCTGAGTTTTCGAACTCACCCTTGTGTTTTCTTGTTGTTTTAGGTACCATGAGAACGGCATGCGGGAAAGGGGAATAGTCACACGCTCACACGTTGCTTCACCTTAATGTTTCTCCAAGTCAATTCATTTAGTTTGATAATAAATTGCGTGTGATGGTCTTTTAAATTAAGTCTTAGCTTGGTTAATTGAGAGTTCTATTGTTTGTTTGACACTCGGAACCTTAAGAGCTTAATGTTAGTCTTTTATTGTCGTTAAGACTTTATTTATTGCTGTTTTAGATGTTTCTCTTATTGCCATACAATGCTATATTGTTGTTGTTCCTTAAATTCATGATAAAGCAAAGGAGGTGCTGCCGAAATTTCGGTTTTTAGCCTATGCGCCTTTGCTGGAATTTTATGTTAAATGTGGTATTTAGTTGTTGTTTAGCTTATGTTTGGTAGCATTCGGGCATATTAAATGCCGGGGTGTTACACCCACCCCCAGTCCTACTCCTCCACCGCCGCGGCCATCGGCAGGGCCGTGCGCTATCCCGAAAAATTAGAAAAGGACTAACCCACGATATGTATTTAACGAGGAGGTCTTTGCTGTAAAGTAACAAACCAGGGACCTAAACACAATATCAAAAAAAAAAATTACACTCACAAAAAATCCCAAAGGACCTATTTGTAATTTACAGGGACCAATCCGTAATTTAGAGAAAGTGGGAGGGCTGTTTTGAAAAACGGCATAGGGGATGAGGTGGCATGGCCGAGGAGCCGGCAAATCTTTCCAACGTAATAGAGTGTATATATATTTTTGTCTAGGTTAGAATTTTTTTATTTTTCTATTTTGTACGGTTTCACCTAAGTTTACTTTATTTTTGTCTTGTTACGAATTTTTTTATTTGTGTTTTGTAGAGGTGAGAAGTGGGTGAAACATAGTAACCATCAAATGCAAATATAATAGCTAAAAAAAGTTATCGAGATTAAAAAAAAATCAGACAACTTATCTACGAACAACCCACAAATTACTGCATAAAAGATTGACAGTCTAACACTTGTGTTCGAACTACTGTCAGTTATCTAGAGAAAACGTTGTGTAACAAAAAAAGAAAAAAAGAAAAAAAAAAGAGAGAGGCAGAGAGCACGTATCAATCAAATTGCTAGAACAGGACGAGTCCTGAAAACGATATGTTTGTAAATGCTGTAAGTAGGGCCGGAAAAAAAGCTTGTTTGTGAGGCTCGTTAGCTCGGTTCAAAATTGCTCTAATTACACTTGTTTTTTGACTAATCATTGAATGAGTTAATTTTGAATGAAATTGGTTCGGCTCGGCTCGGCTCGTTGGCTCGACTCTAAAAATACTTCCAAATTGTAAATAAAATTATATTATATCAAACTGTGTCAGTTTCAAAAAAGCTCGAAAAAACAATAATTTGGCTCGATTTCCACCCTAACTGCAAGCCAATTATTCTTCACGTTTATTTTATGTTACTTCTAGCCAAAAAATAAAAAAATAAAAAAAAAAAGAGGAAAAAGAAGAGCTACAACTTACCGTAACCTTCCCGAGCCGGCACTCTCCACATCCCCTATGTGGCTATGTATTAGCGTTTCATGAACACTATCTTCGACCCATGAGCACCGCTCATACAGATTTAGCATACATTGGTAATGTTGCGGCAGCAGGAAATAGGAATCGATTTATCTGTAAGAACTACTCTGTTTCTAAGTATTAAAACAGTTCCATCTTCTGATAATTATTAGAGAAACTCGGCAGGAAAAAAGATATAAGCTAGTTCAACATATAGCACATGAAAATAGCACCAGATCATCCGTGCTCAAAATTGCAGGATTGAAAAACACATAACAACATAGTATATACTGTTTTCATCAACCACAAGCTGAATTTATGGTTCATGAATCACATATATACCATTAGGTTTGTGCACACCACCTTATTCCAAACAGACAAATCAACAAACCAGCTGGATTGTGAATACCACACCAAGCTGGAGAAAGCTATAGCACACGAGTGCTTCACACACCGACGAGAGGTGCTTACCCAAATCAGGTAACTTGGTGAAAAGCAAACACACCATTTATTCGTTGTGCAATACTGCATGTCGCAACATAACTTCCACGAGAGCCACACTGTAGAACACAGACACACACTTGCAAACACACAGCCAATGGGAAACACATCAAGAGCTGTGAGACTACTGGTAACAGCAGTAAGCTGTAGGCCGACCTCCCTTCCACTGCAGAACAGCACAGGCTATTCTGCTAGGCTTTCTGGTCTCCCAACGAGGCATAGAGGCGAATCCGGAAAAGATAAGAGCTATCCAAGACATGGCTCCACCAAGAAATCTAAAAGAAGTACAACGGCTGGCAGGGCGGATAGCAGCGCTTAGTCGATTCCTGCCAAAATCCGCAGAATGAAGTTTGCCGGTCTTTAAAGCCTTACGCTCAAATGATGTTTTTGTCTAGACAAAGGAGTGCCAACGCGCCTTCGATGATCTGAAGCAAAGCCTTATGGAGATCCCTGTTCTGCAAAGTCCAAAACAAGGTGAGGAGCTTCTGCTATACCTAGCAACCAGCCCCTCGGCCGTCAGTGCTGTACTAGTGCGACCCCAAGGCGTTAAACAACAGCCGATTTACTTCGTCTCTGAAGCTCTCCAAGGAGCGAAGCTACGATACTCGGAAGTGGAGAAGTTGGCATACGCTCTGTTAATGGCCTCCCGAAAGCTCCGACATTATTTTCAGGCCAACCACATCAAAGTACCAACTACGTACCCTCTTGGATCTATGCTATCCAACAAGGAAAGCACTGGCCGCATCAGCAAGTGGGCGGTTGAGCTAGCCCCCTTCGAGTTAACTATAATGCCTCGCACCGCCATCAAGAGCCAAGCCCTCACCGATTTTATGGTGGAATGGACTTCTCCAATCTCTGGGGATAACGAAACTTCAGCGATATGGTTCATCAATTACGACGGGTCATGGGGAGCGAGCGGAGCGGGAATAGCCGCAGTGATACAAGCGCCTAGTGGCGAAAAGGTTGAGTTCGCAGCAAGGCTGGAATTTCCCTCTACTAACAATATAGCCGAATATGAAGCGCTCCTGTTGGGGCTCAGGAAAGCGAAAACCATGGGAGCGAGAAGGGCAATCTTATACACCGATTCGAAGCTTATTCAGGGGCATATCACCAAAGAATATCAGGTGAAGGATGAACAGCTCCAGAAGTATGTCGAGGTGGTCTGGACAATGGAGAAGGGCTTCATCGGGTTCAACATTAATGCAATACCCAGATCCTTAACTAACGAGCCGAATTTAGCCGGGCGAGGATCGCCGCCACCGGGGGATGTCTACCTTCGACAGTATTTTTCGAGGTGCTTCGTACGGCCTCCGTCCCGCTCGTATAAATCTCATTTCTCGGGCAACTAGCGAAGACTGGAGGAGCGAGATATACAGCTATCTTCTCGAGGGGACTTTACCAGATGATGAAGCTCAAGCAAGACGCCTCGAAAGGCGAGCGAAAAAATATGCCATCATTGATGGATTCCTATTCCGCAGCAGCCTATGCGCTCCATGGCTCCGCTGCATTTCACGAGAGGAGGGGACGCAGGCTCTGCACGAAGCACATCAGGGAGAGTGCGGAGCACATCAGGCTCCCAGGAATTTTACCGAAAAAGTATTCCGAATGGGACTTTACTGGCCCACGGCATTGCAAGACGCCGAGCAGATGGTTCGGCATTGTCATGCATGCCAATGGATGACCAAACAAAAAAAGGCCCCGCCCAACGAACTGCACGCAGTGCCCCCAGTTTGGCCCTTCGCCAAATGGGGGATGGACATCGTCGGAGCACTTCCCAAAGCCCGGGCAAACCTTCAATTTGTAATCGTCGCCATCGACTACTTCTCCCGCTGGATCGAAGCAGAGCCGGTAGCAAAGATAACCGCTGACGCTGCCATCAAGTTCCTAAGGAAAACGATCATTTGTAGATACGGGGTCCCTTTTAGATCGTGACCGACAATGGGTCCCAATTTGACTCTAGGAGATTCCGCGATTATTGTGAGAATATCGGGACAAACATTTGCTTCGCCTCTGTAGGTCACCCCCAGTCAAACGGGGCGGTGGAACGAGCGAACGGGTTGCTTCTTGATGGCATCAAAAAAGGCTTTACGACTCTACAAAGGGACTCTGGCTCGACGAGCTTGACCACGTTTTATGGGCAACCCGCACCTCAGCCTCAAGAGCAACTAGATTCTCTCCATTCCGGCTCCTCTTCGGAGAAGAGGCCGTCTCACCTGCAGAAATCCGCGCAAAATCCTTGCGAGTGATCAAAACCCCGACCTACGAGGAAGTCGACATCACGTGTGATCTAGAGGAAGAACAGAAACTTCAAGCCTTGAAGACCATGAAAGCCTACGCAAAGGCCTCAACACGAAGCTTCAGCAAGAAGGTAAAGAAACGCGAGCTATATCCCGGGGATATGGTGCTCAAGAGAGGTGCTCCGACCTTCGCGAAGTTGGAAACAACATGGGAAGGACCATACATTATCAGAGAGTCAACAGCGAAGGGAGCGCACAAACTCATCGCTCCAGATGGCGAGGAGATACCAAGAACATGGAATACCGACGCACTCAAGAAATTTTACCCATAGATGATGAGATACGAAGGCAAAAAATGTACCGGTCTTTATCAATAAAATAGTAAGAAGACATTGTGAACGGAGGTCATCTCTATATTCCCCGGTATTTAAACCGAAGGCCCATTGCCTCATGCCGGGTAGGAGTTCGTGGATGCTTGGTCAGGCTAACGTCCCACCCATCCTTCGCTCCGGAGACCCGTTGCCTCGTGCCGGGTAGGAGTTCGTGGATGCTTGGTCGGGCTAACGTCCCACCCATCCTTCGCTCCGGAGACCCGTTGCCTCGTGCCGGGTAGGAGTTCGTGGATGCTTGGTCGGGCTAACGTCCCATCCATCCTTCGCTCCGGAGACCCGTTGCCTCGTGCCTGGTAGGAGTTCGTGGATGCTTGGTCGGGCTAACGTCCCACCCATCCTTCGCTCCGGAGACCCATTGCCTCGTGCCGGGTAGGAGTTCACGGATGCTTGGTCGGGCTAACGTCCCACCCATCCTTCGCCCCGGGTATGACTTAGCGAGACTATAGGTCGGGCTAACGCCCCACCCTCTCCTTCACTTCGAAGACTAGGGGCTTCGCTCTGTGTAGGATTTAGCAAGGAGCTTATGCAGGCTAAAAAACCTCAGTTACCCCTCTGCCCCGAGAACACACCGCATTGCGCTATATGGACAGTTGTGAACACATAACCGGGCCAATATCTTATGCATCCTTCGGCTGTGAAGGAGAGGGTACTCGCATATTACGTGGCCAGAATCCAATTAGGGAAACCTGAAATATCACGACGAAACAATCTGCCGCTTCAAAACGTAGATTTGAGTCTGCGTTCTACTAAATCCCGTGTACCAAGTTACGCGTCTTGACAACCCCAAACGCGGCCACACCTGTCCTCATACCCTAACCCGATATGAGGCCGAGTGAAGGATCAGGACTGTATCACGTTGCTGATTGAAACTTAGTAGGGGGCTAAGAATGCATGTTCAAATAGAATTTAAGAAGATCAGAGGAGAAATAAACTTCGGTAAAAACCCATAGCAGAGGACTACATAAGGCCATCCCAGTCATATATGATAAAACAATCTAACAGAAGTTTCTATACGTACTAAAAAGGATTTAAACACGACGGGCACGGGTCACGGCTTCAACGAGAGCATCCTTGGCCTCCAGCAACGTCGGAACAATCCCGATCAACACATCAAGGTTGGCGAGATCACGGGCAAGAGCTTCTTCCTCGGCAAGTTCGGCCATAACCATGTCGAAGTCTGCCCACAGCTCCTCGATAAAGGCTTCATGATCACCGGGTGCTGGAAGGTCTTCGAGGGCGGGGGCGTCATCTTCGAAGTCAAAGACCAAGACAGGGGCTTCCTCCTCACCCAGCATCGGCGGGGCCTCTACCATTGGCGGCTCCTCACCGAGGTCGGCTAAAAAGATGTCTTCCTCCGGGAAATCCCACGGGACGTTGGCCATCGAAGAAACAAGAGAAAATAGAATTGGAGAGCAACCGCTTACTCTGAAACCAGCAACGTTGACATATGTCAAAGTAAGGAAGGCGAGGGGACTGGGTTAAATACGGACGCGGGAAGCCAAGGCGTCCCCGCGTTCCCCGAGAAGTTAGTTAGATCCTTAATCCCCCCAATACTCGCCACTGACAACCTGGTCCCCGTCAGGAGCACCTGAACACTCCTCAGGCGAAAAGACACACAGGGTGAACGAATGTACATAAGCATTCAACAGGATGGATAATCCAATTCAGGTGCTCATAAGGATTCCATATACAAAAGTAAACGAGCTAAGAAGGGGGCGGCTTCTCTTTGCCCTTCGCTGAGTCACGCATTACGGCACGAGCTCGACGCACTGACTCCCTCGCAGTAGAATCACCGTGTTGCCTCCAGAAATCCGACATGAAGCTTGATGATAATCGGGACACGGCGGAAGAAGGCTTCCCAGACGGGGGAATATCTCCAAACCCTGGTAGCGACGGAGCAGCAGAAGAAAAACCGAAGTGCTCGCGAATGTGTGTACATCCCTTCGCCTCCAACAATTGAGTAGTTTTAACGAGCCCAGTCTCGCACAGTAATCACCGAAGGTCAGCGCCGAATCCCCAAATATCTTAGTTGACTTCTCAAGAAAGGAGACAGCTTCCAAGCTGGATGAAGGAATACGACTCGGGGCTGCATCAATGCCAAACCGGGGGAGCTGCTGCAGAAAGGCCTCCGTAGCTCCGTGAACCCCAGAGACAATGGATTCTAATTCCTTCCGGACTGTTTCGTAATGCTCCTCCGCTCGTTGAGTATTACGAAGATGCATTTGAACCTCGCTCCGCGCCGTTGCAATTTGAGAGGGGAATTCTTTCACTTGCTTCTTCAATATATTCTTACCCTCCTCTGCAACCGCCAACAGGTTTTTCAATTCCTCTATATGGTCATCCTTCTTCTTCTCATTTCACTCAGCTACTATGCGAGCCCGTTCCTCTTCGGCAAGACAGTTCCGCATCAAGGAAACTACTCCCTCAAGCTCTGCATTTTTTGCTGCTAAATCTTGACTCTGAAATGCTTCGGCCTGTACCTTAGCCAATGATTCATTAGAGTCTCAGAGCGCCTCTGAAAGATTAGCTTTCTCTGTTTCTAATTCCGCCACCCGTTCCTTCGCTGCCTCACAATCCTGGACCCCCTTGTTAAACTTGTCAAAATACGCCCGAAATCGGCGGGATACTTCCGAAGCAACGACAGCCCCCCTAAAAAAGAGGAAGAAAAATGTTGAAAGATAAAGAGATCAGTAATATAAGCTCGAAAGGGGAAATACCTTCAAATAATGATCCATGGAGATTTCACAAAGAGAAAGGTCATTAATTCCCTCGAACAGAGCCACAGATTTGCTATAGGGAGAAAAGGCTGCGCATTTTTCTTAAAGTCGGGGCTGCAGCGCCCCCCCTCTCAAAATCTGAAGTTGAAAAATCTGACAAATCAAACCGGACGAAAGAGGAACCAGCGCCACCGCGGAGTCTGGCCGGCCGAAGGCAAAGCTCCCCGCTGAAGGGGAACATCTTGAGGAATAAGGATCGGAGGCCCCCGATTCCCCTCCTCCGCGACAGGCGGAGGAGCAGCAGACGTTCCAGTTTGGACCTGCTCCAATGGTTTTAATGCCTCCGCCGCCTCCGCATTATCACCTCCTGCATTGACTTCATCAAAACCTGAAAGGACATCACATCCTAACGAGCTGGCAGGAAAGGTGTCAGGAGTAAGACCTTCTGCCCCGATGGGGGTATCAGGAGTGGAAACGTTTAGTCGAAGACCACGCGTCTCCCCTATCACGGGGCCGGCCATGCCTCCAGCAGCTCTCAGACGCCCCGAGGCTAGAGAATCATTGTCATCTCCATCACCCAAATCAATAGTTTCCACTCCAGGAATCGCTAAAAACGAATATCCTGGGGATTGCCCCCGCCAACACGCGTATCCGCGGAGAAATCAAGTATAAGGGCCGAGGGAGCCACCTCCGTTGAAATTGGGACCGGAGTAGCCTCGGGCAGACCCGCCTCAGAAACAATAGGCACACCTGAGGGCTCGTCTGCGATAGCTGAGGGTAGTGCTTCAGAAGACCCCACAGCGTCAGCAGGATCAGAAATGGGTGGCGGTAGGAGAGATGTAGCCGCAATGGAGCCAAAAGAATCACCTTCGTCGCTGGACTCCTCCTCATCCCAATCTTCATCCTCATCGTCATCACCTTCTAGATCTTCGCTCTCGCCAGAAGTACACTACACCATTACCTAATATTACCGTCAGACGACTGCCGGAAATAATCAGTGATCACCAACAAACTGTCGATCGGCAATGTTAACAACAGACTATCTGTCGGTAATACGTCTTTTAGGGTTAGATTGTCTATCGGCAATTATATAGGTATTACAGACTGATTGTGTGTCGGTAAATATCATGTTGTGGGTCGAACCATAGGTCGGGAAAAATATTACAACCGATTATGTGTCGGCAATACTTAGGAGCGGGAAACTAATCTGGTGGCGGCAAGTTTACGCGCGAGAGGCGAAAACGCTCTGACATCACCACGCGTCTCCAGTCTCCACCCGAAAAGGTGCAACCAAATCCCTCCAGGCCACCCGATCGAACCCCTCTCCAGTCTCCACGCAAAATCGCTCCATGCCTCTCTCCACATCTCCACCCGACGGCTTACCCTAATCCCCAAATCCCCCCCCCCCGATCGGCTGCGCTCGCCTCCGACCAGATCTCCACCGCCTCCGCCGCACCCCCTCCGCCTCCGCCGGCTGTGCCATGTCCGGCCATGCCCCTACCGCCTCCGACCAGCTGCCCCATCCCCCACCGTAGCTTAGCCCTCACACCGCCGCCACCGCCTCCGATCGGTCCAGCGCACGCGCCCCCACGCCGTCCGACCTGCTGCGAAGGAGCAGGTCCCCCTCCGACCAGCTGCGCCTCCGACCGCCTCCATTGCCTGGACATTGACCTGGTATCTTCGATCTTCCAAAGCCTCAGTACTTCATCCATGTTCTCGGGCTGCCCCATTCAATTTACTATTCCTAAATGCACATTTCTCCATTTGTTTTTACATGAACTTGGATCAAGTGGCAGTGATTTAGCTGCCACTATCATCAGTAACACATGGACTAGAGAATGATTTACATGTAGTGAATGAATGATGATGTTTTACCATTCCTCAAGGATTTAATTTCAGTCCAGTGTTGAACTTTTCATGCAGCACATGATTGATGTGTTGGAAGGACCATGTTGCTATTTCTTAGTCCTATTGTAGTGGTTGGGCATAAAAAGATAGTTTGGTATAAACGTCTTTCTGCTTTAATTGACAAAATAATTTTAAGCACCTTCTTTTATATGGTTGCCGTCTACAAATGTAACACTGCACAACATTTGGATGCATGGTTGGAGATTTTTGTAATTTGTGTGATATAACACTATGCTATGAAAATCTTGCAGGACCTTCATAACACTTCCCTTGGAACAATTCTGTCAGCTTTTGGTTAATTCACACTCCATTTGGAACATCACCTGCAATTGTTTACACTCCCTTTGGAACAACTCCATTACATTTTGCTGTGTAGACTTCTCCATTTGGTATGCTCTCCCATCGGATATTCACCTTATGAAGACTTCTTTATAGCTACATCTCTTTCTAGCTTCTAATTTTATCCTTGTTTTGTTAATTTTCTTGTTTCTATTTGATCATATTATGTCATTTCGTGATGTTACGTGTTGCATATTGTTATGTTTCTTGATTATATACCGTTTTGTTATGTCATTGTATTA
Source organism: Rhipidocladum racemiflorum (assembly GCA_036346355.1). NCBI lineage: Eukaryota > Viridiplantae > Streptophyta > Magnoliopsida > Poales > Poaceae > Rhipidocladum > Rhipidocladum racemiflorum. Next base: position 188,761 of record JAYEVF010000051.1, read on the forward strand.
AATAGAATGTTTACAATATAGGGAGGGGCTAAAAAGTACTTGCATTACGATTAATAATATTTATACTATTTCAATACTAATAATATACATATTCTATACAGACATAACTTGTTAAACTTGTAGCCAAGCATGGATAAGGGATGGATGAACATGAGTAGGAATGCACCTGAATATATTCAAGGGGTCAAAGGATTCATAGAGTTTGCTTTTACCCATTCAGCAAAAGGAAATAAGATATTATGCCCTTGCAAGAAATGTGTTAATTGTTCTTGGAGAGAAGCAGACATTGTATATGAACACCTGATTTGCGAAGGCTTTAAACGTGGGTACAAACTATGGATGTTTCATGGGGAAGCATCATCCTCTTCTGCACATCGTAATGCACATGAAGTGGTCCAAGTAGAAGAAATGCCAGAGGATCAGGATGAAATGCCAAAAATGCTTAGAGATATGGCATACAGGTTAGATGGTATGGAGGATTGGGGTGGTAGTGATGGTGGTTTAGAAGATGGTAATGTGGATGTAGATGATTTTTGCAGACTAGTAGATTATGCAAGTCAAGAACTATACCCTGGGTGCAAGACCTTCTCAAAATTAAATTTTTTAGTTCGATTGCTCCACACTAAATTTCTTGGAAGATGGAGTGATAAAAGCTTTAACATGCTACTGGACTTGCTTAGAGAGGCTTTCCCTGAAGGTTCAACGCTACCTAAAAACTTTTATGAAGCAAAGAAAATGGTCAAATGTCTTGGTCTTGGGTACATAAATATCCATGCTTGTGAACACGATTGCATATTATTTCGGAAACAACACAAAAATGACGCTAAATGCCCTAAATGCAATACTCCTCGATGGAAAATGGAATGTAAGAATCTTGATGGGAAGAATTTGCATAAAGTTCCTAGAAAGGTTCTTCGATACTTTCCGATAAAAGAAAGACTTTAAAAGTTGTACATCAACCCAGAAAAGGCAGCAAACATGAGATGGCATGAGGAAGGGCGAACAAAAGATGGATTGCTTCCACATCCAACAGATTCTCCAGCTCGGAAGGACTTTGACAATAGGCATGCTATGTTTGGTAAAGAGAGTCGCAATGTAAGACTAGCATTAGCTATTGATGGCTTCAATCCTTTTAGGTCCTTGAGTAGTATCCATAGCACATGGACTGTTGTTTTGATTCCATATAACCTACCGCCTTGGATGTGCATGAAACAACCCAACTTTATCCTTTCCTTGTTAATTCCTGGTCCAAGAGCTCCTGGTAATGATATGGATGTCTACATGGAACCATTGGTTGATGATTTGGACTTCCTTTGGCGCAAAGGCATTAGGACTTACGATTCCTCCAAGGAAGAGTTCTTCCAAATGCATGCTGCAATATTAAGCACCATATCCGACTTTCCAGGCTTAGGTTATGTACATGGTTGTGTTACGTCAGGAGATGTTGCTTGCCCTGATTGCCACTTAGGAACTTGTTCTATCAGACTAAAAAAGGGTAGCAAGAACTGTTATATGGGACATCGTAGGTTCTTGGATGCAAACCATAGGTTCAGAGTAGATGCCAATTCATTTGATGGTACTATAGAGTTTAGGCCAGCACCTTCTCCACTTTCCGGTGAGGAAATTTTGAGGCAGACAGAAACACTTAAGGTAAATTTTGGTAAGGATCCAACCGGGAAGAAGGACACAACAAAGCGCAAGAAAGGTGATATGTGGAAAAAGCGATCTATTTTATTTAGGCTACCCTATTGGAAAGATTTATTGCTGCGATATAATTTTGATGTGATGCACATTGAGAAAAATGTATGCGATAACATAATTAATACACTCTTGGGAATAGATGGGAAGTTTAAAGATAATCTAAATTCTCGCTTGGACCTCCAACTACTAGGCATAAGGAAAGATCTTCACCCTATCATAGTCGGAGACAAATTTTATTTACCTCCTGCTCCATACTCTATGAGTTCTAATGAAAAGAAGATGTTTTGTGAGGTGTTGAAAAGAGTGAAGTTTCCTGATGGCTATGCAGCTGACATACGCAATCGTGTACATGTTAATGAGAAAAGGTTAGTTGGGCTAAAAAGCCATGATAACCACATTCTGTTGCAGCACTTGCTTCCACTAGCTATTCGAAGGATATTGCCAGAGAGGGTGAGTGCAGCATTGATTCGTGTCAGCAACTTTTTCAAGCAAATTTATTCACCAGTGATACGCATAAGTGATATGCAAAAGCTTGAGGCAGAAATAGCTGAGACATTGTGCATATTAGAGACTATATTTCCACCATCTTTTTTTGATATTATGGTGCACTTGATGGTTAATCTTCCCACCCAAGCTCGAATTTGTGGTACAGTATTGTATCGCAATATGTATCCAATGGAGAAGTAATTACTACACACTCATCTATTATTAATGGGGTCTTAATGTATGCATAAGCTCATGTACTTAATATAAATTTATGTAGGTTTTTGTTGACATTAAAAGGGTATGTCCATACTAGAAGTCATCCGGAGGGGTCAATAGCTGAAAGTTATATATTTGATGAAAGCCTTACGTTTTGCTCTCAATATTTACATGGATGTGAAACTAGATATACTCGAAGAGCTAGAAATGATGATGGCAAGAACCATAGCAATGATGGTGCCATGCCATATTTTTATAAAAATATTGGTCGAGATTTGGTTGGCAAGTGTGTTGTGACCTTAGACTATCAAGCATGGCTTCAAGCTCACAGATATGTCTTATACAACTATGATCATATAGAACCATTTCTTAAGTAAGTTATCTATCCTATTCTCTTATCTATCTTCTTCTCACTAGGTTTATTACTTTCTATGTTGTTGCAAAATTATGAGGCAATCTATGCAGAAAGCACTTTGAATACATTTCCTCTACTCATCAAAATAGACGAGAAATCAACCGGGTGCATCATGAAACATTCCACGAGTGGTTCAGGCTACATGTAAGTACATAAACACCTACCTGTATGGCTAGCATAGGCACAAATAGTTGGCTATTAACCATAGCATTCTATAATTACAGGTGGCTGATTTACTTATGAGAGGTGAACAAGTATCAGATGAAATACAAGCTTTAGCTAAAGGGCCTTTATTGGTTGCAAAGATGTACAATAGCTATACAATAAATGGATACAATTTCCACACAAAGTTCTATGATGAGGGTAGATCTGTTCAAAGTAGTGGAGTAGCTTTAGTTGCACAAACCTCAAGCTACACTGCAAGTAATGAAAGCACTACAATTAAAAACAAGACATACTATGGCATTATTACCGAAATCTTAGAGTTGAACTATCACCGCAAAGGGAATATTGTGCTTTTTAAATGTGATTGGGTTGACAATCGAGTACAAGATAAATGGGTGAAAGTTGATAAATTTGGAATTGTTACTGTAAACTTCAAGCACTTATTCAATACTGGTGAGAAGTCAGTGGATGAATCTTTCATTTTAGCATCACAAGCTACTCAGGTTTATTATATTTTAGAACCTATAGACAAAGATTGGTGTGCTGTGGTACAATCAAAGCCACGAGACTGTTATGACATGGCTGAGGTTGACAATGAACTTGTGGAACCATTTACTAATGAGAGTATAGATGCAAATATTAATTTTGTTGGGGACGGGCCTAGCATTAGAAAGGATATAGAGGGTACAATTGTTGATCCAAAAGAGAAAGGAGGGTAAGTGTTTTACCTTGTTTGATGTAGGCATGAGTCAATTCCCATATACGCTGATCTATTTGCACGCTGCATATGTTTTTACATATATTGTGTTACTTCGAAATTATGTTTCATGAGATCATATGGTAAGATGTTTGTGGATTTACATTTTAGGAAAATTAATGGGAAAAGGAAGAGGAGAAAGTAGGTGTACCACTCCCAATGAGTATGAAAACATGAGGGACTCAAACATCAGTGAGAAGAATGCATTCCTAAAATCTTTGAATCTTGAGCCCATCCTACAATATCTATCAGGACCAAAGGAGGAGCAGTTAATGGTGGAGCTAGCTCTTCACAGACATCTAACAAATTTAGTAAGGTGACAATGATACATGATGCCATATTGAATTGTACATGCTAACTTTTTATTAGCTTTTGTGACAATGGAAGTGATTTTAACTATTTTTGCAAATTGTAGACAAGGCATGATGCTACCACCTCTCCACAAAATAAGGTAGCAATTGGACGACCAAATCTACGGCCTAGGCCAACAAGAAACGAAGAACCCTTAGAAGAAGAGAATGAAGATCCTGAATACATGACTGAAGAACCCTTACAAGAAGAGAATGAAGGTATGCGAATTTGATTTGTATGTGAATTTATGACTAAAGAACCCGGAACTGTGTATCATTGTGTTGTGAGTGGATGCAACTTAATTTTGAACGTATGTTACTTAGATGGATGGACGTAGCTTTTATCATAATAAGCCTGCTGTATTCTGACATTATAAACTTCATAACAAGAAAAGATGTTAGCTTATATTCCAGTAAAAAAAGAATTTGATCGAGAGAACTAAGACTACTGTATATGTGGACTTTGTCAGTAGTTAATTATAAACTCAGACTACATGTATATGAGAACTCAGACTACATGTATATGAGGAATTCTGACATTATAAACTTTAATTTCCTGATAAAAAATCAGCACCACCTCGTCAGTAGTTAATTACTACATGTATATGAGGACTTTGATAACTCAGACTAGAAACTTTTGTGTCCATTTTTTATATCCTAATAAAGCACAACACAAGAAGCGAAAGGGAAGAGGGCACACTAGAAAGGAAAACATATGGTCAAGAGAAAATGAGCCTTTGATCAAGATGGCATTCAATGAGTATGGTCAGCCGGTTGGGAAAGCTGCCAAAGAATTCCCTAATGTTGTTGGATCACTTGTGAGGACTAAGGGTTTTCCTCTTAGCCATGATGATTGGAGAGACGTTGATCCAAATATAAAGCAAAAAAACTATGCGATACCTTAGAGGTATGCCAATTGATGTCATCTATATGTGTATACATGATGTTGACAAGTATTTCCTTTGCTAATGCCTAAATCTTATGCTTGTTCAATTAGTGTGTCTATGAGATGGATGAACAACTTGAAGATTATGCTTTGGCCACTGCTACGAAGAAATGGAAGGATTTCAAATCAGACTTGAAGAAAGCCAAATATGATGAGAGTAAGACAGATGAGGAGCTTCTTGCTGCTTGTGATAGTCGAGTTGATCAGGCAGATTGGGCATGGCTTATTAATTATTGGAGATCAGAAGAAGCACAAGTATGACAAGATAAAACCTAGTACCTATATTTCCCTTAATACATTAATTCTTTATTTATTGCTTTCTTTCTTGTAGGCTCGTAGTGCAAGAGGCAAAGCAAACCGTGCTAAGTTGGGAACGCCACATACAACTGGAAGCAAAAGTTTTGCACGTGTTGGACATGAATGGGTAAATTTGATTTACATTTTCTTACTGTTGTGTACTACCCCATGCACAATACATTCATCACTACCATAATTTAATGAACACAGTCTGAGGAGCATGGACGCAAGCCACGTAGGCATGAGTTGTTTGTGATAACACATACACGCAAAGATGGGGCTACATTGAAACAAGCTGAACCTCAAATTGTAAGTATGTCTAATTTTTCACTTTCATACATGAATAGAGAATTGTATTGTATAATCCTTTTGTGATTTTAGAAAGCGCTTCAAGAAGCTGCGACAAAATATCCAAAACTGCAAGAAAAAACTATAAAGGAAGGTGATCTTTTCTCTCATGTATTTGGGCGTGAGCCAAGGGGGCATGTTCGCTCTGTTGGTTTAGGACCAACTCCATCTACTTTGGGCATACCTGGGCACCGCAAGTATACAACAACAAATGTTCAAATGGCACTCCGTGGTCGTCGTAAAGCTGAGCAAGACGTCACATTACTAAAGGGGGCTATGGAACAGATGCAAGGAGAGATGGAAGAGTTGAAGAGAATAGTTTTGGCTAGCCAAGGTAGAAGAGAAGCTACACCAAACGTAGATAGCCCTCTAGAACATGGATCCAATCCTACACCAAATACGGTAAAGTTCATTAACTTTTAGTATCTAAATGTTGCTAACTAAATCTTTGTATAATATTGGTTTGATGACTGTATTTGTGCAGCCGATAGGAAATGAATATGATAATAGTGAGGCTGATGAGGAATCCTACCCAGAGGTTCGTAATCTGCCTGATGGCCATGAGGTTTGTACTCATTACTTGAAGTATCACTGTTGGTACCTCCACTTTTTAAACATTTCGTACATCGTGTTACTAACTTCATGTAAATTTTAATACCTATTGAAGATGGTAAAATGTAGAGATATAATTCTTGTGCCCGCCCAACCACATTAGGTAGGAAATTTTTTTAAAAAAATTCTAGTACCCAATTCTGGTGCACTCCAAGCTACCACTTAATAGAAAAAATCAACCTTCTTGTGCCTGCACAACTTTGGTGCCACGTTAGGTAGGATAAAAAATAAAACAAAAATCTAGTGCCCAATTCTTGTGCCTGACAAGCTACCTCCTAATAGAAAAAAATCAACCTTCTAGAGTGCTTGATCTGATTCGCAGGAGCTTGGTCAGATTTTAGGTAGTCTCAGTTTGGCGGTTCTTGTAGTTGTAGACATAATTAACCTCTTAAGTTTGATAGCACCTGTACCATGAATAAGGATCAAGAGCATCTGAATTATTTACTCTCTAAGAAGAATCAAAATTTTCATTACTATGTTCCCGGTGAAGAATTGCATGAACATTTATATCCAATACCTATGCATGTTTGTGATTAACCATTCTTCCATTTACACATTTAGATAACGCGTAGGCGAGCTGCAGTCCCATTGAGAACACATGAAGGGGTATGGTTTCAATGTTGTTGGGTTACATTAACACACCTTTCTTAGATGGTTTCTATGATAATAACACGGTGTTGTAATGTTGTAGGGTGGCAAGGAAGTGATACTACTTTCTCTTTTTGGTCCCAATACTATACCTGTGGCTAAGGCTACTGTCCAAACAACTAACCCAAAAGCAATAGTAGGAGGTACACCTCTAGGGCATGAATGCTGTGAAGTTAGTCAATTATGTGATGAAAAAGGATGTTCTCTTGCTTCGCCCGTATGGAAACCTAAAGACCATGGCGGATGCCTTTGGGCAATCTATTGCGTGGCCTCGACAAAAAGTAACAACTTTAGCTAACTTATTTTGTTACTGCAATGGTTGACATGGGATATTTGTTAATATTTGTTTTTTTTTTCATTTCAGATGATGAATGACAAAAAGGTTGCAAGTTCATCACCATCAAATGTACTTGTTTCAGGTGGCTACTGATCTCATTGCCATGTTTTCTTTTTGTTGTTGAAATACATATTTACTTGGGAAATGGCCTCAATTCATTGATCCTGCCAGCTCTTCTCCTTTCTCCTAATCACAAAAAAATAACAACAAAGCTCTACATACACTTTGAACAGGTAGTACTGTAATTCGTTTACCATTTAGGAGTGCAAGCTTGTGTGTCATTTTTCCTGGCTGTAGTAAACAAATGACATTAAGCAGGGAAAAAATGGAGTACAAAAAAGTGTTAAAAGTTTTTTGCCACAACAGTAAGTAAATCTATGACTAATGTCTTCTAAATAGTTATGCATAACCAATTATCCATTAAATACATTAGTACTCACTGGAACCACCAGTAGTCTAATACCAAAACAACTTGGCAGGGAATATCTAGAGCATGGATTTTGGAATTAAACATAACATAAGGTTGTACATTGTTCAAGTGTTTGATAAACCTTATGTGGGTCCCTATGAATTAATCAAATCATCATGTTCCATTTAATAGAAATCTGACACATAACATGATGAAAGCACAATACATAATTCATTAATTCTGGTACATATGGAAATCATAACTGTCACAATGCCATGTTAACATAAAAATGTAAATACATCTGGTAGAGCTACTGGTTCAAAAAGAACCGGCCATAACAATAAAGTAGAATTAAAAAGCATGACATCTTTTACAGATGTAGCCAAATATAAGGAACATGCTTAGTAATGAATTACAGTACTACCTGTTCAAAGTGTATGTAGAGCACGACATCTTTTTTAGATGTGTAGCCAAATATACCTTTTGTTTGTATTTAGGATGTATTTACTATCAAATACAATACATTATGCTAATCATTTGTATATTTGTATGTTTCAGGTAGCAGCTAAAGTAGAAAGTGAAGTCATGGACAAGAGCCATCTATTTACTATCTATTTTAGATTAAGGGCAATGATGTTAGTAGGTATCTTTTGTGTGTAGTAAGGAAGATGTCAATGATAGTGGTATATTTTGGCAACACATGAACTACTACAGATTATGGGCAAGTATTTTGGCAACACATGTGGTGGATGTAATTTTGGCAACATTTGTGGTGGATAGTCATGGAGGATGTAATCAAACCCTTACTTCTAATTAAGTGGTCTTTATCTATGATATTGTGGTGATTGTGTGGTGGATTCATTTGTTGGTTGAAGCTTGTGTCTTAGAAAAATTAATTGTAATGCTTTATATATTTTGAATGAAGACTACCATTATAGTAGAAATGTTAAGCTAGTGAAACAACAAATATACATACTGTTGCATGTTGTCTGTCAGTAATTCTTCAGCATTATCACATATTAATTGATTTCTAGGACATATATAATGGCAAACTATCTGTCGGTAATTACTAAAGTAAACGGCAAACTGTCTGTCGGTAATACATAATCTGTCGGCAATTACATGCCTGTCGGTAATAATATGTTTGCTGGAGAAAATCAGACCAATAGTGTCAAACCATCTGCCGGTAAAACTGATGTCTGTCGGTAAAGACAATTGCGGACGGCTGGGTCTCTGGCAGACGGTTTTGGCAGATCGTGTGTCGGTAATAACAATTCCCGGCAGAGGATTTGCCCTTGACAGCCATTTTTCCCGGCAGAAAGAGTGCCCTCAAAGCTATGTTGTGGTGTAGTGGTAGCTGCAGCCTGGGGCAGAACCACACGAGCCAACCTCGCCCGTTTAGTAGGGCGAGGAGAACCGATTGACCCTCTAGGATGAGGGATCGCTCGGTGCCCCCAATCAGTGAAACGAGAACATCGTGTGGCCCCAATAGCACTCACAGCGGCCTCATACTCAACTGCCTGGCAAGGACCAAGAAGTCTGCGAGCCAATTTTTCAGCTGCCCTGCGCCCCAGATCTTGTACCCCCTCAGGTCGAACCACGGATACCGTACCTCCAGACGATCGCTCTAGAATAACAGCGGAGCTCCTTGCTAAAGATTCTATACGACACAAACAATATTCTTCAACCAAGCCCCGCATCATACTCTGAGCGTGAAGATCCTTCAAATAATCAAGACACCTAATTTCTTCCGCAGTTGCGCTCAAATTAGGGGATCGGATTGCACGAACTGGACCCATCGAAGTATGAAGGGGAGAATCTGGACCCTCGAGAATCTGGTAATACCATCGTAACATCCACCCCAAATCCCATTTCCCCTTGGCAGCCGCTACTGGGATTTCTTTTACAAGGGACCTCTTCGTCTAAAAATTCAGAGAACCAAAACACGATCTGCGGCCTTCGTTCCCTGCATTCTGTTGTTTCGGTTGCCAGAATGCATCTTCTATAAGGGAAAACAAGCGCCCCGTCAATTTGATCCTGGCCGGACGAAATGCCCATTCCAATACTGCTAATCGCACAATAGCATTGGGGGTAAGTTGCGAGAGCTCCGCCTGGAAAGCTCGGAGCACTGATGCTAATAGAGGAGTAGACGGAAAACGAAGACCCGCTTCAAGAAACGCCGCAAATACCACTGCTTCATTCGCTTGGGGCCGAGGGGTTTCCTCATCACCAGGAAGACGCATGGAAGGGCGCATCACCCCAAAGTCCCCTGCTAATATGTCGAGGTCGGCAGAGCTCAAGGTCGACCGCCCTAAAATGGGGGATAATCCCGCAGTATCCTCCCTACTCAAAACCGGCTTTATCTTAGGAGCGCGCCGAGGCCCCATGGAGATCTAGATCAGTGGCGAATCAGGGAGACGATACCAGAGGAGAACACGAACGAGTAAAAGAGGCGAAGGAACACGAAGCAAATAGGGCATCCAAAAGTCGGAAAACCTTATCCCCACCGGATATACACAAAAGGAAGAAAAACTCGGTGGATCAACGCTACCACTTCAGAAAAACAAGCCTCCCTTCACTTGCCGAGTAAGTAAGATAAAAAAGGAGAATTTGGACATTTGCTATAACATCCCAGCAGGCAGAACGGCGTCTACCCGCTGACATGCGGGGCTAGTGTTGTGGACCAAACGGACTCATCTTCCCCCAACCAACGAAGCGAGGCTTACACTACCTTGCGACTCATATAAATGTGTCTGTGACAGTCAATCCCTCCCATTGACGAAGCAATGAGCACAAACCCTGGGAGTCCATCCCTCGGAAAAAGGTAAAAAAGAATAAAGACCACTCCCCTCCGCGACGAGGGGAAGTTTCCCTCCGTAGCGAGGGAGGAAAACGGAGGAAACTCCCCTCGGCTTCATCTCCTACCAGCGCAAACATAGCACGAACTACCAAGGTCTGACACCCCCCAACAACCCCTCCCGGGCACGCAAGGACGTGTCAGACTAACCTGGGACCCTAACATAAGTGAAATCCCCGTCGAACCCCTATAAAAGGTGTAAGAATAGAGGGTAAAAACCTAATATACGAATGAAATGACTCAATGAAGAGTCAATCTAGCCCTTGGCAAGAGACAGGAAGGAAAAAGAGGGCCGACCAATACGTGCATGTTCCCAAGCCTACCCTATAAAGAGGAGAAGAAGGAAGAGAAGAGAAGAGAAGAGGTGTGTCCCCAAAAAAGAAGAAAAAATTCCACAAAGAAAAGAAAGAGAGACTCGGTGGTTCAACACCGCCACAGTTAGTTTTTAACGTTCTCTAAATTTTTAAAGTAAAAAAGATACCAAGCCAGAAACATGACAATCTAAAACTAAGATATTGAATATTATTATCTCATAATCCTAGAAAAAATCATATATGAAGCACCGTTTCTACTAAGTATGAACAAAATAATCCACGGTTAATATAACAAATTACAAATAAAACAAAAAATTAATAGAGATACAATCCAATATACCATTAAAACCTATACATATCCAAAATTGAATATTCAAGTAAATCTCGTACACTAACCTGTTTTAATTGAAGCGGATCAATTTTTATAATTTTATGTAAATATAATTATATTCTAAACCTGCCATGACAAATAAATGAATAAACGGTAAATATATTGTATAGTGGTCAGATATAATAGCTATAAGCTATTACCTATAGCAGCACTAGTGGTCTCTTGCACATCCATAGCTAAGTTAATTTACGGAATTTTTTAGGCATAATGTATTGAAAAGCTATAGAGAGCTATTGCTAGCTATTTTGGGCACTAGCAGGAAGCACACCTTCCACTAGCAATTCCTTTGCTCCAAATGCAATGGGCCATCGGGAGATCACACGCTGAAAATGTCTTCAAGGCATGAAAATTAAAATATCTTTCTTTGTAACAAGTAAAGAGGGTGTGCAGCTTGGGGCACTTCTCGACATGACACCATTCGAGGCAGTCACAAAATACTGGACTTGGAGCGATAGTTGTGATTGACGAACTGTCATGCACATGCAATGATTGAACGTTATCATCAAGGAAATCTTTAAATCCTTCACTATTGTGCCACAAGTAGGCTCCGGAGTTGCTCACAACCCAGTAGGAATAGCTTCTCGAGCAGTGGTACTTCCATCGCATTGAGGTCAAGTTTTTTGATGGCCGTACCAGAGAGGTTCAACTCCTTCAAATTGGGCAACGCCAGGGTTTCAAAATTCGTTTTGGATTAAATCTCGTCACCTGCCGAAATCCGAAATGGGAAGCTGAACGCAAGTTTGAATAGTATCAGATATACTAAAATTGGTTGAACTTTAGCATTGAAATCTGAAGCATGTTTTGAATAGAGAAGAACATGAAGCTGCTGCTATAAATATATTAAACTCCAACCAGCTGGTTCTGAACTGGTGTTGAACCCATGTCCTGGAGAGAACCAAAGAAATTTCAAATTAACGATGGGCATGTTCCTATGACCTGTTCTATACTGAAATCATATATAAGATTTGTACAAAAGTGAATATGCATATTATCTAATGTTCATACACACGAGAGAAATCAGGTTGATTTAAACTAAATCAATCGACAAGTTAGCAGTGCAATAACATACTTCTACCACCATAATATTTTTTTTAACTAAATTAAACAGATCATACATGCAACAGTCACTTGATTGAGCAAGTAAATACGTGCCAGAGAGAACGTTGAACCTTCGTACAGCTCTTGATGATGACCTCGAATCACGACGGTGGAGTGGGGAGAAGGATGCGGGCGGCACGCCAAAGAAGCTGCGTGCGACTAGGAGGAGGCACAACAAAGATGTGACGGAGTTCAATCGGCGGAGGAGAGGATGCGCTGTGCTGTCGTAGCGAGGCACGCGGCAGCTGGAGTGTGCGATCGGCCAAGCAACGTACTAGAGAAATAGTTGCATCTACGAGCTGCATGCTCGATACGGATTACTCTGTTTCTAAGAACTACTCTGTTTCTGAGTATCAAAATAGTTGCATCTTCTGATAATTACTAGAGAAACTCGGAAGGAAAAATGATAAACTATTTCAACATATTAGTGCATGACTGTAGGATTGAAAAACACATAACAACGTACGTAGTATATGCAGTTTTCATCAACCAAGCACAAGCTGAATTTATGGTTCATCAATCACATATACCATTGGGTTTGTGCACACCACCTTATTCCAAACTGGTAGCAAATCCACACGAACCAGCTTGATTGTGAATACCACACCAAGCTGGAGAAAGCTAGTACACCAGTGCTTCACACACCGATTCAAACATACCCAAATCAGGTAGCTTCGTGAAAAGCAAACACACCATTTATTCGTACACAACTTGCACGCAAGCCACATTTAGAACACAAACACACAGCCAATGGGTAACACATCAAGAGTTGTGAAACAACTCGTAACAGCAGTAAACTATAGGCCGACCAAATTAAAAATTACCTAGGCAATGAAGAGGGAAAATTAAAAATATTACTGTTCGCGCTAAAAACGTGAAGGAGGGTTTTCGGCCTCGAACACACAAGACAAACGCCGGGTTTGCGGAGCGTGCCAGTCAATTTGACCTGAAATTGACAAGGTAAAGTTTGTAATTTGATCAAAGCCGATAAACAAGGATCTATCGGCTTTTCGCTAGTCGGCAAGAACCGATTAGGAGATAACTAGATCAACTGGTTACAATTGATCCGGATACAAGGTAAAATCGGCTTCGGGAAGGCGATGCGCAACAAAACGAAGCAGACCAAACCTGGGTGAAATCGGCAAAAATCAACAATCGGCGATGCGCAACTATGTTGATTCCGTCGACTTGCAGGGAGATCTATGAAGCTAAAACAATGTAAAAGAAAAGCTTGTAAAAAGTAGATGTGTTGTGTTGGATTGATTGTGTCTTCTTTTCGCTTGACGTCTGCCCCCTTTTATAACACACCTGGCCGATCCGAGTTGTACATGGATACGGTGCGTTTATCCGTATCGGCTTCTAATCTGATTTTCTTTCCTTTTTAGAAACGGATCCCTTTTCCGATTCGTTTACCGATTCCTTTCCATACGAACGCTTTCCATACGAACGCTTTCCTTTCAGACCGATTTCAGTACATGCCGAATTTTGGTGCAAACATATGCCCCCCATTTTTGAAAGGTAGCTTGCTATCTTTCAAAAATCTCTTCGCCTTTTTCCCCGATCGGCTTGTCGTTTAGGATTCACCTTGGTAACTCCCCCATTAATAGCGCCGCAATACCCTCGGTGCATTTTTAATGCAGCAACTGTTCACCTTTTTCACCGAGGTATAAATATGAGGTCCCCCCTTGCAGTCATTTTCACCCTGGCGTGCTCTCGCTCATCTTGAAATCGGCTTTCCTCCGCATCAATCCCCTCTTCCTGTCGTATCAGCTGAAATGGACGCATCCCAGGTACTCATTCCGATCCCAGATAGCGACCATCAGTATTTCCTAGGCCCAATAGGAACTATAGAGACCAATACGGTTGTTGGAGATGAAATCCCTAGACTCCCTTTATCGGCTCCTGGCTATAACATCAAGGAATGGACTAAAAGCTTTAGGGCTTGGCCGACAGCTCTCAAGGGCTGGAGGTCCTGGTATATTAGAGTATCAGCCCAAAAAAAGGCGGAGTGGGAAGGAATGGGTATTGCTGAGTGTATTCCCATGTCCTTAGCCGATCCAGAACCTAACGAATCCTTGGTAGCCGCTGCTTGCTATTTTTGGTCGGATTCCTTTAACGCCTTCTTTTTCCCAACTGGTCCCATCGGCCCAACCCTCTTAGACATGGCCGAATTGTGTTGCCTTAGGCCCGATGGAGACCAAATATCGGCTTTTAGCGGGAAACCTCAGTATAAATTGACCCGAAAAAAGGGAGAAGGTTGGTCCAGATATATACAAAATAATAACAAGTTAACCGGCCCTGTATCGGATGAGGAACATGTAGCGTTCCTTAACCTATGGCTAGACCGATTCCTCTTCTGTGGCGCTTCCTTAGGACCAACCCAGGTTTATCAATTTATGTCGGAGCAACTAGTCATGGGTCGTCGGCTAGCTTTAGGGAAATCCTTGTTGGGGGCCGTGTACCATATGATGCATATCATCCGGAGTCGGCTTTTTACCGGCAATGGTTCCTATGTCGTGGGCAACGTTGGTGGTCCACTTTGGTTTATTCAGATCTGGCTTTACTGCGTTTTTGGCCGCCTTATTATCCCAGATCCATCGGAAGAATCGGCTTTCCCAACGGAAGATTTTCCTGAGGGTGCAACCCCTAGATTTCAACCTAGCCGATCTTCGGGTGAAAAATTCATGATGTGTTCATCTGATGAACCTAAAATCTCCCCGGCCGGTTTTCACAAATACTTATCCTTCTTCTTGAATCTCAATCAAGCCACTTTCAGCCGTCGAGACTTCTTTTCATACAGCCAACTAGCCGATCTCCCATGGCCTTCTTTCCTCCGTCTAAATTCTGATAGTTCTTTAATGCCCCAGTCCACTCTTGATCTGCTTCCTTTGCTGATTTCCCCTTGCATCCTTCATGTCGGCTTGAGTACCCGCAATAGGACCTTTCAGCCGACCTATGAATTTTACCACCCTTCTGTATATGCACGCCAGCTGGGTTTTGGACAAACAATACCTAGTCTCCCCTTATTCAACATGATCAAGCCACGCAACAAAGTTACTAATGTTACCGCGGCGAAACTCATTATTGAACTAGCCGATGAGCTCCATGTGGTAGACTTGCCTTTCCTCGTGTTGAACACACGTCGATCGGGCCAATTTACCACATGGTGGGCTTCCATAGCCGAGGCGCTCTTGCGGAGGTGCACTATCCATGAGGTTTTATCCTCCTTCCTCCCTGGCTTTCAAGAGCCGACGGAGACCGCTGCCGGGTCTAGCTCGAGTTCAAGCCATGCTAACTCATCTTTAGAGGTATTTTATTTTGATGTTTCGTCGAAAATAAGCTTTTCATTGGCTTAACCATATTTTTATCCTTCAGACTAGCAAAAAATCGACTCATTTCCAGACAAAGATCGTACGACCGCTCGAAGCGTCAAAGGCCGTCGGCCCTTCTTTGGTCTATCCTCAAGACGCTGGGGTCAATAGCCCATCACTATCGGATCTTGCCGAGCAGCATACTAAGAGTACGTCCAGTTCCATTTTTGCTTAGATTTCTTCTGTAGGCGAAGTTCCATGCTTGCTGTCGGCTAACCCCATGCTTGCCATTTTTTCAGAAAAAAAGAAGAGCCGTAGAGTCGTTATCAAACGATCTCCAAAACCTGCTGGTCGTGATGCAGCATCATCCCCAACTGGATCGGCTACTGCGGTTAGCTTCGACCTTTAACTTGATTTTTATCTTAGTTCTTCTTATCTTAACGCAAAGTATTTCTCAGGAAACCCCTTCCGTCCAGTTGTTGGAAGCTATAGACGATGCTGAGAAGACCCAGACAGATGTGCCTGTCTTGTTGGCTCCGGCTCCTGCTTTTGACCCAGTACTGTCAACGGACCTGGCCGATCTTTTAGGTTTTTCTCTGGATGAGCTTGATGACCCGGAGGTGCTAGCCACTGACGACTATCCGGCCGACATTCAGCGCATAATAGCGGCCTCTGCGCCAGCATCGGCTGCTGTTACCGCTGGGCCGGGCATGCAGGAGCGACTCAACCGTCTTCTGGACGAAGTGATGCAGCCGGAGGCGGCTCTTCTGGCCAACACCCAACCCTTGAGAAATGCTATGGCGGCCATGCAAGCCGATCTTCCTCCTGCAGCCATGAATGCTTTGCTAGAAGTATGTCATCTGGATGCTCGTCGGCTAGACGTGGAATCGGCCAAAGTAAGAGTTGAACAGAGGAAGGCCCAGCAAGCCGACCAACAGATTCTGGACAAGCTTATAGCAGACGCAAAACTCCGGAAGGGAGCGTTTGACCAAGGTGCCGCCGCGCTGAAATCGGCTAAGAATAAAGCCCAAGAGCTGGAGTTATCCAAGAAGAAACTTGAAGAACAGCTGGCTTTGGTTACAAAAGAACTTGCAGATTGCCAGATTGGTATTACAGACGCGACGTCTTCACTGGCGGCTCAGAGACAGCAAATTGGTGAAGTTTTCGCCAAAGTCAAGAATCAATCAGCTAAGATGATCCCGATTCCGGGTGATGCAAGAGCCGATGAACAACTAATAGAAAGCGTTCAAGCTACTATTGGTAGGGCGGCTGCAGCACTATCGGCTTTGGGAGCCCATCTGCCTGGTTCCGGGCTTCATTGAAGACCACATTGTTTCTTGAACTGATGTGTAGTACCGGCCGTGTAGCCGATTTTTGTAAACTGTTTAATCTGGTGGATGATGAATGTTTGCTTCTGACTCGGTCGGCTGTATGACCGATTTTATATGCATGTTTTTGTAACTGGTCCTGATGCTTTTCTTCCTGTATTTAGGACCCGACCCATATGCTGGGGTAATACGCCTTTAAGTATTTTCCGTTGATTGCTTTAGGTAATACGAATCCGTCTAAGGACTCCAGTATATATGAATTTCCACCAATCGGCCGATTTATCTTGTAAGGACCTTCCCACGTTGGGGACCATTTGCCGAATCGATTATCCTTAGACCCGATTGGCAACACGGTTTTCCATACCAAATCGGCTTGATTGAACGATTTTAAAATCACCTTTTTATTATATGACTTAGCAACCCTTTCTTTATTCCTCTTAAGCCGATCTAGCGTGATCAGCCTTAGTTCAGCCAAATCATCTAGATTATCAAGCATCGCCTGTTTGTACTCATCGGCTGATACCTTATCTTGCTCACATAGCCTCACTGAGCCGATGTTGACTTCTACGGGTAAAACGGCTTCTTGTCCGTATACCAACTGAAAAGGTGACAACTTAGTTGATCCGTGATGAGATAGCCGATAAGCCCATAAAGCCTCTGATAGCGTTAAATGCCATTTCCTCGGCTCTTCCTCAATTCTCATTTTTATCAGCTTTATCAATGTCTTGTTTGACGACTCGGCCTGTCCATTGGCCTGAGCGTAGTAAGGGGAGGAGTTGAGTAATTTTATCCCAAGACTTTCCGCAAAACTTTTGAATTCGTTGGACATGAACACAGTCCCATGATCAGTAGTAATTGTCTGTGGAATTCCAAACCGATGGACGATGTGTTCACTTACAAAGTCGATCAGCTCTCTGCTAGTAACCTTCTTAAATTGTACAGCCTCAACCCATTTTGAGAAATAATCTGTGGCTGCAAGGATGAATTTATGTCCTTTGCTGGATGACGGAAATATTTGGCCGATTATGTCTATACCCCATCCTCTAAATGACCATGGCTTAATGATCGGATGCAAAGCCGATGTCAGGCCGATCAGATGTTACCAAACTTTTGGCACGTTTGGCATCCTTTATAATATTTGAAGCAGTCTTCTAACATCGTCGGCCAAAAATATCCTGTTCGTCTCAGTATCCATTTCATCTTATGGGCCGATTGATGTGATCCACAGATGCCTTCATGGACTTCACCCATTGCTACTTTGGCTTCCTCGGTTCCCAGGCATCTTAACAACAAACCTTCCATAGTCCGAAAGTATAATATATCTTCTAGTAGAACATATTTGAGTGCTTTGCGCCTGACCTTCTGCTCGGTCGGCTTGGATGGATCTGACAAATAATCCTTTATCTCTGTTCTCCAGTCGACAGGGTGAACACATAAAATCGGCCAAACGTTTAGCCCGATTGATCCCTGTTGGCTTTCAATCTTGTACCCTGATGCACATTGTGCCAATCGATTTGCTTTATCATTAGCTTCTCTGGGGATATGTTTTATAGAAAATGCAGTGAACATCTCGATGATCTGGAGGCATTGATGTAAGTACTGAGTTAGCGCACCGTCGTTGCACCGGTATTCTCCTTTGACTTGCTGTACAATTAACATCGAGTCTCCAAAAGCTTCGACGTCTTTCACCCCGATGCTATCTAACAATTGTAAACCCCTTAGTAACGCTTCGTATTCTGCTTGATTGTTTGAACATCGGCTATTCAGCCGATACATGAAGCCATACTCCCGTTTTCTAGGTGAAATTAATATCACGCCGATACCTTCGCCTTCCTGGCAAACGGATTCATCAAAATACAGCTGCCAAGGAGTTACATCAACTGTTCCTGTTAATGTTTCACTTCCTGTGATAAAATCGGCCACAGCTTGTCCTTTCACAGATTTAGCCGCCTCATAGGTTAACTCGAACTCTGTCAAGGCGTATGCCCACTTACCAAGCCGACCCCGCAGAATTGGCAATGATAATATATACTTGACTACATCGGTTTTGCATATTACAATGCATTTGGAAGCCAGCATATAATGTCTTAGTTTGGTGCAAGCAAAATACAATGACAAGCATAATTTTTCTACTAGGGGATACCTGGTTTCTGCATCTAAAAGACGTCGGCTTAAATAAAATATTGCTCGTTCCTTCCTATCGGCTTCCTGTGTTAAAACTGCCCCAAGTGAACCACCTTCAGCAGATATATATAGTCTAAAAGGTATACCATGTTTTGGTGCAGTCAATACTGGTGGACTCATCAGATAACCCTTTATGTCGTCAAAGGCCTTTTGTTGGTCGGCTTCCCACTTGAATTCTTGGTTGTCTTTGATTTTTAGCAGCGGTGTGAAGGCCCGAATACGCCCCGACAAGTTTGAGATAAAACGTCGCAAGTAGTTGATTTTCCCAATCAATACTTGCAACTCCTTTTTGCTTGTCGGCGGTCTAGTATCGGCTATAGCTTTTACTTTGGCTTGGTTTACTTCAATTCCTCCTTCATGCACTGTAAACCCAAGAAATTGTCCAGTCGATACTCCGAAAGCACATTTGAGAGGGTTCATTTTTAACCTATGTAATCTTGTGCTTTTGAACATCTTTTCCAGGTCGGCTAGATGTTGCCAGTCCTCTTTGGATTTTACCACCACATCGTCAATGTATATTTCCACGGTATTGCCGATCAAATCATGGAAAATATGGTCCATAGCATGCTGATAAGTAGCACCGGCATTTTTTAAACCGAAGGTCATAACTTTCCACTCATACAGCCCTAAAGCCCCCGGACATCTGAAAGCTGTTTTGGGTATATCGGCTTCGGCCATGAATATCTGATTGTATCCGGCGTTTCCGTCCAAGAAACTTATGATCTTATTTCCGGAAGCAGCATCAATAAGCATATCGGCTATAGGCATCGGGTATTCATCTTTCGGTGTGGCTTTGTTCAAATCTCTAAAATCGACACATACCCTAAGTTTGCCATTTTTCTTTTTTACAGGGACGATGTTTGAGATCCATTCAGCGTATCGGCAGGGCCGGATAAACTTTGCCTCTAGCAATCATCCTACTTCTTCTTTTATAGCGTCATACAATGTAGGATTAAATCGCCTGGGGTATTGTTTGAATGGCCGATACCCAGGTTTTATTGGCAGCCGATGCTCAACTAGCTGTCGGCTTAAGCCTGGCATCTCGTAATATTCCCACGCGAAGCAATCTCTATATTTCTTGAGTATTTCGACCAACTTTGCTTTATAACTGGGCTCTAATTTAGCACTTACAAACGTTGGTCTTTTGCTATCACCTTCCCCAATATCAATTTCTTCGAGCAAATCGGCAGAAGTAAACCCTAACCCTTTTCTTTCTTCTTCAAAATCCTCAACAGCTTCTTCGTATTTTCCTCTTGCCGATAGCTTCTTGCCTTTTCCTGCAGCTTTGCTAGTGTCTTGTGCTCCATCTTCTTACCACTTCGTCTGTCCGATCAAACGTGTTGGGTTTAACGCTGATCGGCTTGAATCCTGACTTCTCGACGCAGATAAAATCGCAATTGTCCAAGGCTTTTCCTGATATGCATTCGGCTTCTTCGTGTGGCCAATTGGTGTCAGGGCTAGCCATGGCGATATGAGCCGATGTGTCGGCCAGTACGACTTCTACTGTATCATCGTTCCACTGCACCAATTTTTGGTGCATAGTTGATGGTATACAGCAATTGGCATGGATCCGATCCGCCAAGGAGCACGCTGTAATTGCCTTTGGCTTCAATCACAAAAAACGCGATCGGCAAAGTTTTATTACCGATCGTCGATTCGACACCATTACGCCTTTAGCCTCAGTTGGGTCTCCCGTGAAGTCATTTAGCACCATATTGGTCTTGATCAAGTCTTCATCGGCTTTACCCAATTTTCTGAAAGTACTTAACGGCATCAGATTAACCGTCGCCCCGCCATCGACCAACATACGAGATATCGGTCGGCCATTAATGTACCCTTTTAGATATAATGGTTTCAGATGCCGATGCATGTCTTGTGGCTTTTCGAACACAGCGTCTGGTGCTCCGAGGCACAATTGGGCGAACACCTCTTCAACCGATTCTTCGGTTTTAAACTCGGCGGGTAGAGTGAATACCATGTTTATATCTATTGGTGGTGTATCATCTCGGATCATCGGAGAACCGGATTCGATCGATTGATCTGAATCACTATCGATCTGTTCCTTCCTTCTCCACTCCTTTTTCAAAACCGGTACGGGTCTTAACTTATTGAACGCCCGATCCCTCTCGCTCTCCTTTTCAGCTTCCCTTTCTTCTTGTGTCTTCAATCGTTGAAGCCTCCTGCGTTGTGATTTGCTGAGACCCGAGGGGCACCACCTAGGTTTAGGTTCTATCGGCTTTCTTATTTTTCCAGCTAAATTGCTCATCTTGCTGTCAGATTCCATTCCGCTTGTATCAGCCGATAATTCTTGATTCCGGGAGGACTCGCCTTGCTCTGATGTCGACAACCTTTCATGGATTGGCCTCCTGCTTACTTCTGGTTGATTGTATATCGGTCTAGACAACCTATCTTTTACATATTGGTTTGGCCGATATGCAGACGAGTGTTGCATAGGACAAGATACAACTGTTGGTAAGGTCATCCCTCTCTCCCAGCAAAACTGCCAAAAGGGACATTGCCGATGTTTCTCTTCTTCAGTAGTTGGCCGACATGGCACATCTGGCCGCCAACGTTCGTCCCTTTTTTGCCCTGGTCGACGAAAACTATGGTGTTGAGTGTTACATCTTCGACTTATCCTCTCATACTTTCCCAGGAGCTGTGAGAAAGTCGGCTTTGGTTTGAAATCGACTTTTCTTGGAGCCCTCTCAGCCCGATACCATTTTCCGACTTCCAGGTCTCCTCTTGGTTTTACCGTCCTCGAGTTCTGTCCATTTTTATCGGCTTCTATTTGTATTGAGCCGATAGTAATCTTTACCGTTTCATCTTTTGATCGTGCTTCGAATCTTTTAGTCGGCTTAACATCTTTCATAGGCCCCTTCCCTTTCTGTGAGCACTGCACCATGTTGACCTGGAAAGGATTCGTATCTATTTGCATAGCCGATTCTTCCGCAAACTGTAACCTACCATCTGCGATGGCCGATTGAATCTGTTGTCGAAAAATATTGCAATCGTTAGTGTTATGTGAGAATGAATGGTGCCATTTACAATACCTTCGTTTTTTAATTTCCTCGGCCGATGGGATGACGTGCCCTTCTGGTAACCTTATGAGTTTTTCTTGTAGTAATAAATTAAATATCTTGTCACATTTTGACACATCATATGAGTACTTGACTTCCGCCCTATTTTTCGTTGGCTTAAGTAGAGAGCATACGAGTGGTTTTTTGGAACCCTTAGTCCACTCGGCTATGTTTATTTCTACTTCGTCCTCAGAGGTATCGCTTGAATTGTATTCTACCATGTTGACTTTGGCCTTTTCATTGCTGTTTGGTTTAAATCTATCTTTAAACCCTTTGATCTCTGCATATCGGCTTTCATGTGCCGATACGCGATGGAGTAGGTGGCCTAAGTCGGGGAACTCCTGGCCCGATAGTTTTTCTTTTAATGGCGGGATTAACCCTTGGAACGCTAAATCGGCCAATTGATCATCGGGTAATGTTACACTGAAGCATCTATTCCGTACGCCCCTAAATCTCTTGATATAATCGGAAACCGATTCGCCAGTATACATCGGACTGAACTAAGATCAGATATCCTAAGCTCCATAGTCCCCGAAAAGAAGTACTCATGGAATCGGCTTTCTAAATCGTTCCATATATGAACTGAATTTGGGGGTAGATTAGTGAACCAAGTGAATGCAGCGCCAGACAATGATAAAGGAAACAATCTAATTTTTAATCCATCGGACTGTGCAGCCTCCCCACATTGAGCCATAAACCGTCCGATATGCTCAATTGTGGTAACAGGATCATCACCTGAGAATTTAGCAAAGTCTGGTATCCTAAAGTTGTGGGGGTATGGCATTCGGTCTATGTAATCGGGATACGGCTTCCTGTAGCCGATCACTCTTCCTCTGGGCTGTAAGCCGAACTGTTCTCTCAAAATATTGGCAATTTGTTCTGCCCAATTAACATTGTCGGCTTGTGGTGCAGCCGGACATTGCCAATTCTCATTGTTCGTGCCTTGCCCCCCGAGTGCAAACTCGGGTCTTTGTCCAAATCGCACCGCAGGAGGTCTTGGCACTTGGTCATAATCATGATTAAAACCCAATGCATCGGGTATGGGCGCGAAAGGTTCGACGTACGGCACCACCCTATACGGCGCTTGTTTCACGGTTGTGGCTCCCCGTGATTGCGGAACCTGATCTGCTTCGATCGGCTGATAAGCCGATAACCCGATGCTATTGGAGGGCCCATTTGACGGATTTGATGCGCTTATCTTGGCCCCATCCGTATGCCCATGGTAGTGTGTAAATCCATCCCTCTGTATGCTTGGTTTCAAAACAGTAGGTTGAGATGGCATCATAATAGGTGTTTGAGCCGACACGTTTACTGTATTGGTGTTAGGTGTTATGGAATATACTGGGTACGTAGGGATGGTTTGTGGTGGATCTAGCAGGCTTCCAGACACAGCTAATTCCTGAGCAATTATTTTCACACTATTTTCTATCATCGGCTTTAATGTGGATACTAGAACCGACGACTGATTGATTAATGTGTGATGAACAGATTGCTCGATCATACTTGATAAATCGGCTTGAGCGGGTGCGTATCGGCTTACCGATTCGGATGACGAATCTCCGATAGGATTGATGCTTGGGAGTGCAGTCCTTTGAGTAACGCCACGGCGTGTTTTCTGGAAGCACCGCAGCATCACTTCTTCCAAAGCTGCCTTTCGGTCTTCGATTTCCTTTCGCTGTTCAGGGGTTAAATCGGCCATTTGAGGCGCGATTATAGCATCAGTGTTGATATCGGCGGTAACCGCAGGCTTATCAGTTGACGACATGTTTGATTTTCCTCGTGGTCCCACCGGGCGTGCCAAAATATGTTCGCGCTAAAAACGTGAAGGAGGGTTTTCGGCCTCGAACACACAAGACAAACACCGGGTTTGCGGAGCGTGCCAGTCAATTTGACCTGAAATTGACAAGGTAGAGTTTGTAATTTGATCAAAGCCGATAAACAAAGATTTATCGGCTTTTCGCTAGTCGGCAAGAACCGATTAGGAGATAACTAGATCAACCGGTTACAATTGATCCGGATACAAGGTAAAATCGGCTTCGGGAAGGCGATGCGCAACAAAACGAAGCAGATCAAACCTGGGTGAAATCGGCAAAAATCAACAATCGGCGATGCGCAACTATGTTGATTCCGTCGACTTGCAGAGAGATCTATGAAGCTAAAACAATGTAAAAGAAAAGCTTGTAAAAAGTAGATGTGTTGTGTTGGATTGATTGTGTCTTCTTTTAAGCAGCGTCTGCCCCCTTTTATAACACACCTGGCCGATCCGAGTTGTACATGGATACGGTGCGTTTATCCGTATCGGCTTCTAATCTGATTTTCTTTCCTTTTTAGAAACGGATCCCTTTTCCGATTCGTTTACCGATTCCTTTCCATACGAACGCTTTCCTTTCAGATTGATTTCAGTACATGCCGAATTTTGGTGCAAACAATTACTTAGATAGCAAATTAATGGCACTTGCTCAACTTATCCATATGTATATAAAGTGCTCTATGGGTACCCACCTCGACACTTCGGCATGTGAGTGCTGTTACAAATATTTAAGACTGGCTACAACAAAGGGAGCTGATGAACAACCTGCTGAAACAACATTTAGAGCGTGCTTGTGTCAGAATGAAAGCTCAAGCGGACAAACATAGGTCAGAGAGGACATTTGAAGTGGGTGACACAGTTTATCTCAAGTTACAACCATATGTTCAGACTTCTATCGCTACACGGAGTAATCAAAAGCAGTGTTTTCGTTTTTATGGACCATACCGTATAGTGCATAAGATTGGCAAGGTAGCATATAAGTTGGCCTTACCGGAGGGTAGCAAGATTCATCCCGTAGTGCATGTTTCTCAGCTCAAACGTCACAGTCCTCCTTCACAGATGTTGGATACTGCATAGTCCATACACTGTATTCAAGATGCTGACCAACATATTCCTGCAGAAATTCTGAAGAGCTGACAGGTCAAACAGGGCGATCATGTTATTTCTTCGGTTCTGATTAAGGCTGAATCCAAGGATGGCCTGGAAAATCAGGCCTCTACGAGCCGTCAACAGTGCAGTCTGTATTCGATTTGGGCCTTTATATTGGATCGATTCCCAACCATGGCCTGGACTCTCCTTCGCACATAGCACACGCGAGAACAGCCTCTACATATAGGGATGAAGCCCTCCGGCCTCTTTGATAGAGGCACACATAGCACGCCCCCTTGGGATGCTACAGACCTGAATAGGCCCCTAAATATCCAAAAAGGCTGTTTTAGAGGCCATCCTTGGAGAGAGCCTAAGTGGTCAGGTTACCGACGTTGCTGGCGACTTGGGAGAACCAAGCTTCCATGCAAAGGCAATTTCCTTCCGCATCGGCTTGGGACAAGCCGTGACTCAAGGGGGAGGGAATGTAGCGTGCCGAACGGTGAGCAGTGTTCAGCGTCAAGGATGAGAAGGAGTCGGCGCAGTGTGTGTGTGGGTTCAGAGTTAGCATAGAACTATATTCTGAGTGTGTGACTTTGTGTGGGGAAAAGGGTCCACATGTAAGCGTCCGAGGCTGAGTAGTATAAGTAACAGCCGTGTGGAACTTGCTTGGTGAAGAAACAGAATGCAAATTCCCAATTGTTGCTAGTCTTCTTCCGCTCTCTTTCCTGTTCCTTGCCCAGATTCCTCTATGTTCCCCACATTAACAGGTGCTTATGCATGTAACTACCTCTAAAATAGATAGTACACCAATCTAAACACCTACAAACAGGGTTCACCTTTTCGACGAAATTCGTCGAAATTCATCGAAATTCGACCGTACAGCTAGGGTTCGACATTAAAAACCGGTCGATAAACCGGTCCGATTCAAAAAAAAATTCGAAAAAATTCGAAAATTCGAAAAAATTTGCGTGTCAAAAATCGGTCGAAAATCGGTGGAAACCGGTCGATTTTCATCAAAAATAGTCGAAAATCGCTACCAAAAGTCGACCGCACAAAAAGTTCAACATAGTTTTCGATTTTCCATCGATAAATCGTCGAATTTCCATCGAAATCGTCGAAATTCCATCGAAATCGTCGATTTTCTACGATTTTTGAATTTTTTCCAAAAAAATCTGGTTTTTAAATTTATGCGATTTTTACGATTTTCGGCTCGATTTTTGCGAATATCAAATTTCACTGTTCATTCGAAAATCGGCAAAACGAAAAGGTGAACCCTGCCTACAAAGATGTGCTTGCTTTAGAGTACACGACTCTTACACGAATACTTAATTATTTGGTTATATTCTCTCTTTAAGCGCCTATGAAAATATTCTTAAAATAATTGAGAGTGGTACAGCCAGAACGGTTACTCTAAATGGCAACAAGTGAAGAAAAATTAAATATTTAGTGGAAAAACTGGGAAAATTAATAAATATAATTAATTTCCATTCAAGCTTTTATATTTCTGAATCAGATTAAAAGAACTATACGCATGTTAGCTTGAAAATGCTTGTAATGGGGAAGTAATTGCAAAACAGATTTATTCATAGAACGTATATAGTGTAGTTAAAATGCGGCTAAGTGTCCGTATGCAACTATTTCTTTTATGAGAATATTGTCATGTCGTAGATAACATTTGGAGTGTTTTGCCGCTATACCCTCTTCAACTCAATGTGAACGTAGGTTTGGGAAGGATGGATAAACTTAAGGAAAAACATTTAGATTTCCTTGATATTCAGGAGACCATGAAAAAAAAAACATCTCCACAAGATGGTTAAAACATCTTTGATTTCATTTGGCATTGGTTTCCTTGGGGGGTTCAACGGGATACTTTTGATGTGGGTAGTATTCTTTGTTAAATTCCACCTTAAAAACAAAAATGATGGTTTCCAGTGGATTTTGGTTGTGGTTTATGGGGCAGCACAACCTCAGTTTACGGAAAAATTTTCTTACTGAATTAGTGCAACCTTCCCGAACCGGCACTCTTCACATCCCCCTATGTATTAGCGTTTCATGAACACTATCTACGACCCATGAGCAGAGATCATATAGATTTAGCATACATTGGTAATGTTGCGGCAGCAGGAAATCGAAATCGATTTATCTCTAAGAACTACTCTGCTTCTAAGTATTAAAACAGTTCCATCTTCTGATAATTACTAGAGAAACTCGATTTATCTCTAAGAACTACTCTGTTTCTAAGTATCAAAACAGTTCCATCTTCTGATAATTACTAGAGAAACTCGGCAGGAAAAAAGATAAGCTAGTTCGACATATTAGCACATGAAAATAGCACCAGATCATCCGCCCTCAAACTCGCAGGATTGAAAAACACGTAACAACGTAACATATGCTGTTTTCATCAACCAACAACAAGCTGAATTTATGGTTCATGAATCACATATACCATTAGGTTTGTGCACACCACATTATTCCAAACAGGCAGCAAATCCACACAAACCAGCTTGATTGTGAATACCACACCAAGCTGGAGAAAGCTAGCACACCAGTGCTTCACACACCGATTCAAGCATACCCAAATCAGGTAGCTTGGTGAACAACAAACACACCATTTATTCGTTGTGCAAGACTGCATGTAGCAAACATAACTTGCACGAGAGCCACACTGTAGAACACAAACACACTTGCAAACACACAGCCAATGGGAAACACATCAAGAGCCTTGAGAGAAACATAACAGCAGCAAACTGTAGGCCGACCTCCCTTCTACTGCAGAGCAGCACAGGCAAGAGCAGCACAACAAATTACCTAGGAAATGAAGAAGGAAAATAAAAAAATATCACTTAGATATATAGCAAATTAATGGCACTTGCTCAACCTATCTATATATATATAAGAAATCCATGAACAACAAACCTTAGAAGCGAGCCCCTCGGGATGGTCTTCTTGTAGTAAGCAGAGTGGCGTCTTTCAAAGAGCGATGGATGATGGTTGGCCTCCATGCCGTCCCACTCGAGCTTGTCCCACCAGTCCTTCTCGCAGTCCACGATCGGCTTAGGAGCTCGACGTACGAGTGCGACAAATGGCAAAGCGCCTCAGCCCCAAAGAAATTCTCGAGGCCGATCGTCTCCAACATCAAGCGAGGTCAATCGGCCTCGCATATCCGCTCAGTTGTGGAGATGTTGTAGCTTGATGTGCTTCGATTGGTTGAATGTGACACCATTTCTTTGTTTCGTTAGGATATGGGTTCGTCTCGTCCGATGGGAAAACATGTTTGAGATTACTGCAGTACGCGATCTGGAGTGTCTCCAAGCTTGGCAAGCTGAAGGAAATGGGAAGGACGAACACCAGCCCGGGGCAATTCTGCAGGTATAGATGTCGTAGGTCTTCAAAGCTACGTCTGAATGCACTGTTAATGGATCATGATTATGATGGTATCATGGAGTGATGTGGCAAATAAAAAAAGCAATAGTAGACATTGCCGAAGCTATACTACGTAGTGATTTTTTTTTCAAAAAAATAATCATTAAGTTTTAGCGTTGTCTAAATTCTTCAAACTAAAAAACACTAGCAAAACAGAAACATGACAATCTAAAACTAAGATATTGAACATTATTATCTCATAATCCCAGAGAAAATCATATACAAAGCATGGTTTCTATTAAGTATGAACCAAATAATCAACAGTTAATATAATAAACCACAAATTAAAAAAAAAGAAATACAATCCCTTATATCATTAAAACCTATACATATCCAAAACTGAATAATCAAGTGAATCTCGTATACTAACCTATTTTAATTGAAAATAATCAATTTTTTTATAATTTGATATAGATATAAATATAGTCTAAACATGCCATGAAAAAGAAATTAATAAATAGTAAAGATATTGCATAGTGGTCAGGTATAATAGCTAGTATAAGCTATTAGCTCTAGCAGTAGTAGTGGTCTCTTGCACGGCCATAGCTAACTTAATTTATGAAATTTTTTTTGTGCGGAATGTCATGTTTCATGTATTGAAAAGCTACGGAGAGCACACCTTAGACTATTAACTCTTTTGCTCCAAATGCAAAAGGCCATCGGAAGATCACACGTTGAAAATGTCTTCATGGTATAGGACAATTTTTACGGCCTTCTTTGTTTTTTCAAATAAAAAAGCAGTAGTAGATATTGCGGAGGCTAAACCACATAGTGATTTTTTTTCAAAATATTAATTGGTTTTAGCGTTGTCTAAATTCTTTGAACTAAAAAACGATACTAAACCAGAAACATGACAATCTAAAGCAATAGTAGATATTGTAGGCTTCCAAAGCTGCGACATAATCCAATGTGATGGATCATGATTATGACGGCATCATGGAGAGGTCTGGAAGAAAAAAAAAAGCAATAGCAGCAATCGCGGAAGATATATATACTACATGGTGATTTTTTTTAAAAAAAAAGTTTAGTTAGTTTCTAACGTTCTCTAAATATTTAAAGTAAAAAAGATACCAAGCCAGAAACATGACAATGTAAAACTAAGATAATGAATATTATTATCTCATAATCCTAGAAAAAATCATATATGAAGCACCGCTTCTACTAAGTATGAACAAAATAATCCACGGTTAATATAACAAACTACAAATAAAACAAAAAATTAATAGAGATACAATCCAGTATACCATTAAAACCTATACATATCCAAAATTGAATATTCAAGTAAATGTCGTACAGTAACCTATTTTAATTGAAGAGAATCACTTTTTGTATAATTTGATGTAAATATAATTATATTCTAAACATGCCATGAAAAAGAAATGAATAAACAGTAAAGATATTGTATAGTGGTCAGATATAATAGCTATAAGCTATTAGCTATAGCAACACTAGTGGTCTCTTGCACAGCCATAGCTAAGTTAATTTACGGAACACTAGCTATTTGGGGCACTAGCAGGAAGCACACCTTCCACCACCAATTCCTTTTGTCCAAATGCAATGGGCCATCGGGAGATCACACGCTGAAAATATCTTCAACTTACGAAAATTGTAATAATATATTTTTTTGTCCCAAGTAAAGAGGGTGTGCAGCTTGGGACACTTCTCGACATGACACCATTCGAGGCTGTCACAAAATACTGGACTTGGAGCGATAGCCGTGATTGAGCAACTGTTATGCACATGCAATGATCGAACTCTCGAATTAAGGAAACTTATAAATCCTTCACTATCGTGCATACTCTGTAAATTGTGGCTTCCTTCACCAATCTCGACATGCACGTCCAAAGCCTGCAGCTGTTGGCAATCCCACATCAAGGCAGCGCACGCAACATACTCCTCAAGGCCAATATCCTTGTACGGCGACGAGGGTCCTGTTGGGAGCATGTCCACTTGGCTGGGGCCAATCACCTCAATACTTTTGGTGATGCTAACTTGGCTATGTAACATAGAAGACACATGGATGCGCACCTTATCTAAGTTGGAAGCTGCCTTTATGACTGGCCAAATGAATCTTCCATCTGTAAAAGTAATAGATGTCTTCTCGATGTCAACAAATCTCTCTGTTCTCCACAGCAGACCATTGGTCTTTCCTTCCCCCCGAGTGTCTACATGCAGCACTTCCAATCTAGGGCTAATTCCATCCCAGAGTAGGCCCCGAAGTTGCTCACAACCCAGTAGGAATAGCTTCTCGAGCAGTGGTAGTTCCATTGCATTGAGGTCAAGTTTTTTGATGGCCGTACCAGAGAGGTTCAACTCCTTCAAATTGGGCAACGCACGCAGGAATATACTACGCAGTCGAGTACAACCCTCTAGGGAGATCTTTGTGACCTTAGCTTTGACAGGATCTTCACGAGGCTTTGGACGCAATTCCTCTTTTGGCAGTTTTATGGGATGCGTCCAGTTCTCTACTGGGCCATAACCATCAAAACTAAAAGTCTCGAGCAATGGAGCTCTTTCAAGTGCAACATGCTCCAAGCCGGAACAACCATCAAGAACAAGCATCTTCAGGCTTCTTGCTGATGACACTGCAGGCAATGATTCCATGCCAGTGTTGCCGGAAAGGTCAAGGAGCTCCAGATTCTTCATATCTACGAAAGACCAACTGTCCACTGTGACCACTTCTGAAGATTCGGTTACTCGGAGCTTTTGAAGGTTCTGTAGCTTTCTCCATGCAAGAATTTTTGTCCTCCATGAGATTCCCTTCGTATTTAGCTCCCTGAGATTGGTCATCAGTTCTATCATCTGGGGCAATAAGAGATACTCTGTGGAACGTAAATCAAGCACCAACAGGTTTGGGAAACATGGCCCTTCACCTTGCTCCTTCCCTGTGTTTGTGCAGTGGTCGAGCCAAAGGAATCTTAGGTTGTGGCAGCAGAGGAAAGGAGGTGATGAAAAATCAAAGCGGCACTTGCAGAGTTTCAGCACACGGAGGTTGCTGGTCAGTTGAAACAAATCATTCCGTAGTTCTAGCTGACCATCTCCCTCAAATGTAAGGAAATAGGATGATGCACTAACGGGACCAGCTGAGATATTCCCTTGTTCATCCGAGATGGTTGAATTCCATCCTTCATAGGGTTTTATTCGCCGATCCAACGAGTATTCCAAAGCTTCTGTTTCTTGTGAAGAATAGCCCAACCGTCGTATCACTCCATACAATGCATTGCCAACCTCCCAAGCTCTATCCCCTTGGAGGATTCCATCACATATCCAATAGTTGCAAGCATGAGTAGCCCAGCCATAGTCAACTCTAATAGAGTTTCCACGTAGTTTTTCTGTCAGGACTAGTGAGTACAAGAAGCAATCCACAACTATTTCTGGGTTGATGCCATCCATGCCGGTGTAACCAATCACTTCAACAGCTTCTTTGTGCAATAAATGACGCACTTGTTGCCTAACATATTGTTCATCGTCGGGGATGATATACATATATATAATAACAGAACTGGACTTCAGCTTCTGTTCTCTCTCCGAGAGCTCAAATCTTCCGTTATTGGTCCATAACACTTTACCTTTACCAAAAGTTCCGCCTCCAGGAACTCCACACACTGCCAGATCAATCTCTTCATCTCCCCCGTAATGAAAAATCAACAGAAATCTTTCGCTCACTAGAGATTCATATATCTCACTTCCGATGCTTCTTATCTCTGATCTAGAGCTGTCATCAACCCCTCTGAAATCATCTCCCTCATCCTGCTTATCAAACATGGGCATTACATGATGAAGGCTTAGCTCCTCCGCAATTGCCCTCTGCATCGCCCTTCTGCTTTTCCACAGGGAGCAGTCAACGTGGATAATTTTGCCAAAATGATGTCTTGTGCTAGAATCACTTGCTGTGGATTTCAGGAGTTCGGCTATAGCTCTAAGAACAGCAGATGCCCCTAGACCCCACCAGCCACCTAAGAAGAATGCTTTAGTTTTGCCTTTATCATCGCTATCACGCAAAAGATCAAGCAGTTGTTTGACGGCGTCATCAAAATCCCTTACAAACTGTAGTTATTAATTGCTGTTAGATATGACTTCCACAATACATATATTGGCAGTATAACTTTAATAGCTATTTTGCATATGAATGAACTAAAGCAACAAATGATGATGTCTTAATTACAAGATCAGTGTAATCTCCCGTTTGTTTGTGTGGCGTGCAAAGGAAGAAAGGAAGAGTAAAGAAAAAAAAAGTCAGTGCAATGTCCCGTTTATTCGTGTGGCAATGTAGTAATTAATGGCTATTTGATATGAGTCCACCAATACATATATTGGTACTATAATTTCAACAGGTATTTCGCAACTGAATAATTGAAAGCAACAAATGAAGTAATCTTAATTATAAGTTCGATGATCTATAATAATACCATAAAGTTGTGACAGTCTCACGATCAAATTACATACTTGATGATCTATAACATGCTATTTATTAAAGAAACATGAAAATATAAATATTTATTGATCATATCTATGATTGCCCATAAGGGAATATTTTCAACAGATCCAGCACGCATAGTAATCTAACTGGATATCGTCCATTCTTAATAAAGGTTATACCAAAGACTAGAGTGTGGCGAAAATGTATTATTTTTTAAAACAAGTAGAGGGCGGTTAAATAATATTAAAATCCTATGTTGGCAGTGTAATATCCCATTTGTTTGTGTGGCAATGTATACACGCACAAAATAGGTTGTTGTTGGACGGCGTCGATGCAATTCTTTACATCCTGTAGTAATTAATGGCTATTTGATATGAGTCCCACAATACATATATTGGTACTATAATTTCAATCGCTATTTGGCAAATGAATAAACGAATGCAACAAATGAAGTAATATTAATTATAAGATCGATGACAACGCCTGCATCTTAGGCCTTCCGTTTCAAAATATAAGACATATACTTTTTGCTATCTTATTTTAAAATATAAGGCATGCATGTAGTTTTAATGCTATTTTCTCTTTTTTGCCCTCATAATCTTCCCTTTCTTCAATATTTATGAATGAACACCAGACAACTATCCTCTTTCTTATTCTCAAGATATTAACATCATGGACACTATGGTCATTTCATTCTTATTATTCTTTGATTTCATGCGCTCTTTAATTCCTGTGCCCAAGCAAAATACACCTTAAATAAAGAAACGAAGGGAGTATCTTGTATGGAAATTTTAATAGAGTGGAACTAATATATGCATGTAGAAAATTTATAGGTCGTTATATATCCTCACTTACTAACTTGTGGGTTGGTGCCATCTAAGGCCTTATTTAGAAAGATCAAAATCTTGGCTCACCCACGTGGATGGATCGATATACTAAACTAAAATTTTAACCCATCCACGTGGATGGCCGACATTTTGGGCTTCCCAAACAAACCCTAAAAGAATGTCTTTGCCACAAAATTACATTTCGGACATGATTGTTACTAATTGTTAACAACGCAGGCCTGTAGCCGCAAAGCATGTCGGTGTTCTTGTTGAGAAATAAGGGCAGAAAGGAGCTAGGAAGCAATTTTTTTAAAAAAAATCATCTATCCGAAACCGGAAAACTCCCTGCATCTAATCTAAAATTACATATTAGGATTTCATAGCGTTACCACTTGACTCACAGGTGTGACTTCTCAGTAGTAGAAGAAGAGTGTATCAAATCACGTTGCATGTCGAGGCAATAACAGCCTCATCCCACAAGTATCTACACGAATGGGAAGAAGACTCCGGGCTTTGGTATGCTAGAACCCCCCTAACATGGCCCTCTTGGTTCTCATCGGAATTAGTCTCTCTACTTCCATTATCCCATTCAACCCCAGTACGTCTTTATTTGTAATCGAGGAGTTAAAATAAGATAAGCCTGAAACATTCTATTTCGTAATCGAATAGGATTCAAGATAACCTTTATCAATTCAAATCCTTACTCGATTAATTGGCATTACATTAATCCAAATCATATAGGCTTACTGTTACGAATTCAGATAATCCAAATCAATCAAGGACTTATTCTGTCTTTATTAATTCAAATATATTGATTATTCAAAGAATTATATACAGAACTTATTAACAAACCAGCAGGTGCCCATTCTTTTGTGTGATCCCATAGGCCCATTATGATGTTGGCAATGTATCGAATCACTATTCGATGTATAAGTCATGAGTGGTTCCTAGCAGAACATTATGACTTCCTTGACCACAAGGATATCATTTATTTGATAAGCCATCAACAAATATATGTTCAGTCCTTTTGTCACTTTCAGATATCAAAATTGAACCGAAGGCGAGATATGTGTCATCCTTGTGTTGTTTAATCCATTGTTTCTTGAATCTCCAAAGTTAGACTAAATAAGTTAAGCGATTGACATCTCAATTTGCTCGGGCATAGCCACGCACATTCTTTAGTCTCTTCAAATGGTCTTAACCTATCTTTTTGTCCTCGTATAACGAGGAGAATAAAGTTCCATCTGGACCATACACATCCTTTTACATATGTCAACACATTCCCAGGTATAACTAATATAATTATCCTGTAATGGACAGCGATTACTAACATCAAACAATACGATCCTCATGTTGAGATCCATGTAGGTCTCATGATCAATCATAAAAACT
This sequence comes from Rhipidocladum racemiflorum, assembly GCA_036346355.1. Lineage (NCBI taxonomy): Eukaryota > Viridiplantae > Streptophyta > Magnoliopsida > Poales > Poaceae > Rhipidocladum > Rhipidocladum racemiflorum. The sequence goes on from JAYEVF010000051.1 coordinate 223,969, forward strand.
ATATGAAACCAACCGATAACATGCATGTAATGCTTAATGCGGTGTTTCATAATGGGCATGTCCAATAACGTGTTCACCAATACGTTGTCCATATAATTATGTTTATATCACATATACATGATATGAAAAATTTGATTATCACACAGTCATATGCTTATCTATCTAAATAAGCAATTGATGTTCCGATCAATTTAAACTTGTTACAGAGTTTCGTAATCGAATCATATACTTGATGATCTATAACATTCTATTTATTAAAGAAACGTGAAAAATATAAACATTTATTGATCATCTCTATGATTGCCCATAAAAGAATATTTCCAACAGATCCGGGACGCATATTAACACCCTTACTGGTGAAGAGAATGCCGCCCAACCAGGGCATGCACGTGTCCACCCTTTTTTTTGCGAAAAAACCCTCTGGTTCTTCCAAATTACGAATGGGTCCCTACGCGATTTTACGTGAGAGGAAAATATTTTTCCCTGGTTCGCGTTTAGGTCCCTCGTTGGCCGTTTTACAGGAAGAACCTCCCGTTAAATGCGAATCGCGAACGAGCCCTTTCCTAATTTTTCAAAATAGCGAATAGGTCCAAAATTATAACAAATAGGTCCCCGCGCTTTACGTTCAGATCCTTTCTCCGTTTTGCCAAAACAAATATTTTCGTGGTCCGTTTTTTCTCCAGAGCATGCGAAAAATATTTTTGATAACCGTTTTTCCAAAAAAAAAATTGGAAAACCGTTTCTTTTCTCCGTTTTGCTCGAAAAAAATGTTTTCGTGATCGTTTTTCCTCCGGAGCATGAGGAAAATGTTTTCGTTGGCCGTTTTCCAAAAAAAAATGAAAAACCGTTTCCTTTCTCCGTTTTGCCCGGAAAAAATGTTTTCCTGATCCGTTTTTTCTCCGGAGCATGGGAAAAATGTTTTCGTTGGTAAATGCATAGGGTGTTTTCGTTGGCCGTCATTTGTCCGTCGTGATCCGTTTTTTCTCCGGAGCATGGGAAAAATGTTTTCGTTTTTCGTCCGTCGTTTGTCCGTTTTTCCTCATTTTTCCCGGGAAAATTGTTTCCGTGACTCGTTTTTCTCGAAAAAATGTTTTCGTTGGCCGTTTTTCCAAAAAAAAATGGAATTTCGCTTTCCGTACATCGTTTCTCCGTTTTTGTGCGTTTTTCCTCACTTTTCCCTGTGAAAAATCAAGGGAGATAATTTTTTTATAACTCGATCTCTTATATTACCCGGTAAATGCATAGGGTGTTAAAGTCGGCATCTATAATTTTTTTGTCAACTCAAAATCTAATATTGTCCGTGAGCGATCTCTAATATTTTTCAAAACGTGTATTATCCTGGATATTCCTGCCTTTTTTTCAGAAATAAAAACTTGGATCAAATTTCGCAAGGCGCGGCGTAACGCGCAAATCTTCCTAGTATATAGTAAGCTAACTGGATATCGTCCATTCTTAATAAAGCTGATACCAAAGACTAGAATGCCCTTTAAGCCACATCGCAGAATAAGCTTACCGAGGCCCAATTAATAGTGCTCTAGGATTCGTGCAATATAAGGTGAGCATTAAGATTATATCGTGGCATTCAAGCCTTTCTTAATAGTTACAAATGAAATGAAATCTTCCGCTCCCTCTCCAAGTTGAATTTAATGAAATGAAATCTTCCGCTCGCTCTCCAAGTTGAATTTTACGTCATATTTTGCTGAGATGTCCCAATTAGGAATGGAACTGGTACGGATATTTTCCGACCGACCGACCGACCGAATTGATTTGGATGATGATTTGGATAGTTTCACAGATATCCAGTTGATTTCTCGGATAAGGATATGGATACAGATAATTTACATGGATACGGATACGGATATGGAACACTGATTATCCGATAGATACGGAATATTCGAGTTTTTGTTCGGATAATATCCGAATATGACATACGGATATTATCCGAATAACACGTTTTAGAATAACACATTAACAATTTAACATGTTTTACTGTTTCAGAGACTGAGGTCTGCATTGGATGACAAGATATAATGTGTTCATGTGTGCTAGATGCTAATTTGGAGATATTTGGGTAAAGATGGTACATAAATTGGCAAGTGGCGTTTCATGAGGACTACTTAGGATTCAGCAGCATATGCCAGCTGCAAATCATTTGATTCAATTATTGCAATGGGGTACATTGTTACTCACAGAGTCACATGTATGACAAGCTAGGGATAAAAAGGCAAAAAAAAAAAGACATACAAATATATTTCTTTTGGAATTTTGAATTTAAATTTGGACCGATTTTGAAAAAAAAACTGAAATTGGATTTTAAAATATCCGACTAATATTATTCGTATCCATGTTGATTCCAATCCGTATTCGATCTGTATTCGTAACCGATATTATCCTGTATAATTCGTATTCGATTCTGTATTCGACACTATTCGTATTCGATTCTGTATTCGATAAAAAATACGGATACGGATATGAATAGAACGATATTCGACCGTATCCGATCCGATCACATCCCTAGTCCCAATTCCCCCAGCTTATTCCTTCTAGCCATCTTATGAATGAAATTCTACATCATTAATCATGTAAAACGGGAGATCTTGAATATAATATCCTCCTTGCCATTTTGATATAGTATTTGTGAATCCTAAAAAAAGTGCTTGTATCTTGCAATTGTTTTTCTTTTCAAAAACTAGGTGCATTTTCTTGTAAGTGTAGAGGTATATATGTCTATTTATTAGGATAAAAATAAAACCTACTTGTCAAGCCACTTTTAGTAGCACGATAAATAAATTTTACCACGTCACAAGTCAAAACTTATTTTTGGAAAAAAAAAATGATATTTTTAGCCATGCAATCATCGGTAGTGTGGCGAAAATGTATTATTTTTTAAAACAAGTTAGAGGGCGGTTAAATAATAATAAAATCGTATGTTTGCATTAGTTAGTTAATAAAACTGAACAGGTACACAGGCACCGAGAGGCTTACTGCAATGGAATTTTTTTTTTGCAATCATCATTGTTCATTTGGCTTTCAAGATCGAGCTTAGTGAGCTTAATAAAATCCTCACTGCCACCTCTCCACGCTCTGCGCCCGCAGGCGCCGCCCTTGTCCGTTGCCCCCTGGCTCCACTCAACTAGTTTCGTATTTTGATCTACCTGTGCAATAAACTAATTCTATGTATGTGATGACCAAGTGCTACATAATTTTTATTCAGATATGCTATCTAACTATTGTCTAAGTGATTGGAAATTATTATATTTGTTCAAATTTCAATAATATTTTCATCAAATCAACTAGTCATGTGTTTTCGTCGATTTATTATGTACAATCCAAGGGGTTATCATGTTCCAATAAATATTCGTGATCATATTCGTTTCGATTCATATTCGCTCCGTATTTGTATTCATTGTTATTCGTATTTACATTCGTATCCGGATTATCGTATCTACATCCGAGAAAAAACATAAAAACAAATATGGTAGTGCTATTATCCGTCCGTATTTGATTTGTTTTTATCCCTAAGTGAGATTTTGGATAGTGTTCCACCTTGATACATCAACCCATGGATGCACCGGCTATTTTTTTTTTTTTTTTTTTGCTATGCTCGAAATATGTATACGTGGTCATTTCTCGTTAACTTTTTTTCTTTCTAAATTTAGTGTTTTCTTAGTCTGTATGCATTATAGGTTGCGGACAAATACTGTGAGAGAGAGAGAGAGAGAGAGAGAGAGAGAGAGAGAGAGAGAGAGAGAGAGAGAGAGAGAGAGAGTATAATAGAGATTTGGAGATGCTCCAACTACTAAGCAAAATCTATGGTAGTTAGGCACTTTAGAGTTCAATCGTCCAAGAAGAAACCATATCCCTTGTATTTGCCCTCTTTTTTCTCTACGTTACAGGAGTACTCACGCAAGCATCCTATGAGCAGTTGTACCGTAGTATATAGCCCAACAGGGGAAACTCAGCTGGTTTAATATATTTAGACAATACCTGAGAGCACTAGTTTGCAGATGAGCCTTGGGTTGAAGTTTGAAATCTGGCCCGGCTACTGCCTACGCCACATGTCAGCGCCGGCGATTTGTAATCGCGTGATTGCAGGATGATTAAGAGAACGGAAGCAAATCATGCACAAAGAAAGCTTCAAACACACCCCTCTTAATTAATAAATATAAGACGTATTTTGATTTTGCATAAGGATTAAGATTGCAGTAAAATTGAGAAAGACATAACAAGAAATGACTTACATACCCCTCTTAATTGTCTGAAAAGATGAGAGATAATAGTTTGTGGCTGTGCTCATGGCATGTGTGGCGCATGTGCATGTGTTGTTTTAGATAATTATTTGATATGCTTGTGATAGCATGGTAATTGCTTTGTTTGATGCAATTCGCTCATGTGAGTGGTTGCATGGATTGATTTAAGTCAAGTCGTGGACTTGTGCTCGTACACGGTTTTGTGTTTGTTCATGTGCAGGTGTTGCTTGAGGTCGAACGTGGTCGATGACGGACCGGAACTTGGTTCATGGAGGAAGGCGAGGTTGAACTAGGTTCGAGGAGGAATCGAGGTCCTAGTGGTCGAGGATGTTATGCGGGACGTTCGGGCTAGAGAACGGTGCACATAGAGGCTAGTTAGTCACGTAAGTGTGGCAGGTGGGCCGTACGCGTGCAGTTGTAATCGTTTGGGGTAGCTTGCATGTATTGGGTCATATTGGGCCATGTGGATATGCATGCATGTATCTGTATACGAACTCTTTAGGATTGCTCATTATAAATTGGGGGAGGTGTCATCTGTTTATTATTGAGCCAAAGCTAGGCATTATGGTTTGTACTCTTTTGTTTAGAGTACTATAACCAGCCTAGACAAAAAGAAATAAAAATTATTTTTCATCAAAGTCGCGCGGTAAGAAAGCCGGATTTCTGTTTTTTGTTTTCTCGCCCGGTTTTTGGTTTAGTAGATTGATTCATTGTCTATCTTGATTCTTTGAGTTTCTTCTTGATTTGATCCATCCGAAACCTTTCTAGGGCATTAATTTAGTGTTCCTCAAAGTTTTGTTGGTTAATCTTTTATAGATTTTGTTTAATCGTGAAATTAGGGTTTAATCAATTCTCGTCATTATTGATACAGTCAACTTGTTAAGTTTATAACTTTTGATACGTAGATCCGATTGAGTTGATTCTTCTTGGGTTTGTTTCAAAATTTAATCTAGTTTCTACAATTTAAATTTCACATCAATCCAACGGATGGATTTTCAGTAATTAAGGTTAGATCTATTCTCAGCATAATCTATCACAGCAAGATTGCGGAGTTCGTAACTTTTGATTCGTAAGTCCGATCGAACTTATTCTTTTTTTTTAGATTCTTATTGGAATAGTTTCTTGTGTTAAAATTTTAGGTCAATCCGACGGCTGGATCTCCGGAAATTTGCGATTTACCGAACGCATCTACTCTATTTTTGTTGAATACAAAACAATTATTTGATTCTGAATTGGGGTGAATTTTTAGAAGATCAAAAATTTGATTTTAGTTTCGGCGCAATCATTCACCCCCCTCTGACTTGCTATACTAGTATATATCGATCCTACAATATTCTTGCAGTGTCTCAGGGTGGATCGATCCAACTCCATGTTCTCTAATATGAGTCCATATTATTAATTTGATATATCCATATCCGTGATGGTGTTCTGTTTTGCAAACACCCAACTCCTATAGGATTCAGATATGCATTAGCAGCTCCTTTCTAGTCGAGGCTTGCTGTGGTTTGGTGTTTCCATGGCCAATAGTGATGAGGACATCACTACCATGGATACGGCCATACTTACAAACCCAATGGAAACCAACAATGTCATACAAGGGCCAATTACTCGAGCTCGGGCACGACAATTCAATTACCAGGTGAACGCGTTCCTCGGGTTGCATACAGATAATTTAATGAATGGAATGCTATTTAATCCTCGTGATGATTTTATTGTCCTTAGGAACCAAGGAGAAGGACTTCCAAACGTCAAGCATGAAGCCAATTCTTCCGGTGCACAAGTTATACTCGGATTCGGCCTCCGGACAGCACCAACTTAAAATGACCATAACTTTTGATCCAGAAGGGTGTTTGGGGTCTATGAGTACTGGTTTGAAAGGTTTCGACGTCCTCTTTCCAACGGATCCGACCCCATCCCCAAATTCCGTCCGAGTCGACAGGAATCTGCAAAACAATTGGTGTCACTTTTCCAAATCGAGAAGACTTGGGCTTTGGGCCTTGTAATAGAGTTGTAGTTGGTATCCTACCGCTTTGGACGTGATTCCCACGCCCCTAGCTTTCATAAATAGCCAGACATCGGCTCCTTAGGGTTTTGGGTTTTATTTGATTAGTTTAGCCAAGTGCAAAACTTGATCCTGCGAGTTGTCTTTGGGCGACCACCTTGTCAAGATCGTCAATAAGACTCCACTTTGTTTCGCTTCGATTTTATCCGCAATTTCAGATTGCTTATCCTATTGTTCTTGCTTGTTCTTCGATTGCTTGCGAGGAATTGAACCTCGTGTTCAGTTGATCGTGCCTACGGCAAGATCAATAACCATTGGAGTTGGTTTAGCGATTGCTAAGGCGCATAAATGCCGTAAATGCGGTGTAGTCGGATCGTCAAAGTCGACTCAAACAAATCGATCGTGTGTTTCTCATCGAAAGATCGGGACACCCATAGTGCCATCACGGCTACATCAAATAGGGACGATGGTCCATGGCACTGCTCTAGTGGCTAGTTTGGCAAAGGATTAGGTAGATAATGTCCACAAACCTTTTTAGGGCCGCCCCACTAGAAAAGCCACCGAACTTTAATATCACAATGCTCTATGATGCTATCCACACATTCGTGTAGTGGCTCAAGAAGGACATCTTCCTTGATATGGTGATGTCTCCTACAAGGAGCATCCACTCGCCTCCTATCTAGTCAGATTGTTCGCCTTAGAGCAAGTATAATAAGGTGACATAAGCGGGCTATAAGAGCTGTCACATCATATTTTTGCTTTGTTGGAAGAAAGAGGAGAAGAGAGAGAAGAAGTGGGCTATTGTTCAATAGCCAGCTTTAAGCTGGCTATAACACAGATTCCAAAGAAGATGAGAGGATGGATGGGTGGACCATTCATTAATGTGTAGATTTTTTCTACAGCTAACTTATTATATGAATAAGCTTTTAGACGGCCGTATGACATGGCAACCACATATAGCCAGCAGTGAGCTATATTATTAGCCTTGCTCTTAGCAACCGAGCCCTTCTCCACCTCGGCAACCGAGCTCTCCACCACCTCAGCAAATGACCCCTCCTCTGCCTTGGAAACCAAGCCCTCCACCTCGGGAACTAACCCCTCCACCTCTACGAGTGTCCACTCCTTCCAATGTATATAGGCTAAGCCAGCAATCGTCGGGATCTCAAAGATAAAATCCACAAAGAACCAGGCTTGAAAGGATCTGCCAAAGCTCTGGGGATCATTGAAATTTACATTAGGAAAGCCCCAAGTTCCCGACTAGGTTTTGGGCAACCATGGATTGGCATGCCATAATTTGCATGGATGGTACATGCAGAAGGCCAACAGGCCAAATGCTGCTTCGGGTTTCATGGTCAAATTCTCAAAGGCCTATTTCCACCATGATGCAGGGCACTTTTTGATGAACTTCAAGGACTTATTTCAACTCTTCAACCTCAATTAGCTCAACGTATCAATCCTACGGTCTTGGATGTTGTAATAAGTATCTATCATCCTATGCCTACGGTCCATTACATTATTTATATGGATAAATATGTAATAGCAATTTGTGTGTCGTATGTATATACATGATCAAATTTGCAGCATGAAAATGGAAACCGATTGGATTCCTAGACCCTAGCTTGATTGCCGAGGAGACAATAAGACAAGGTGGAAACATGTTTTCTTGTTGATTGCAATTGTCTCCCATCTACTTTTAAAATACTTAAAAATTATCTTTATGGAATTAATGTACGTAGGATTTTCAATAATTATGATGACCTTAGAGGAAGACACAAAAAGGAGTGGGCCTATAGTCTACTACATATGATGAACTTTCAAGCACAAACTATAATAACATTTCTTGTACAAATTAAAATAATTATCATAATGTCCCTCCAACTGAGAAATATATATTGTATTTATGTAGTGCCATCAGGAGTCAAAAGAACATTCATGTGGCTTCTACTAATGCACTAGACGTATGCCGTCATCGATGCTCAATGGTCAGATATACCCAAGGTATGCAACCCTAACTACATCAATTTGTCTACATGCATTTCATTCTTCATAATTAAAGCTATTCAGTAATAGCTATTCTTCCTAGCGCAGGACATGAAATTCTCCACGTCTACTTTTCCCTTGGACACTCTCGAGACATTTCGAGAAGAGCTCGCCACCTTCTTCCTTCTTTGATGTGATCCATCGCAAAGGTGAGTTTAGGGGCTTGGATAGTCCTTAGGGACATTTATTCATATAATTGTAGATTAATTGCCATGTGAATTTTTCCAACTATAAATTGTGTAAATGTTTTTCAAGCGCCGATTGTTGTCTTGTCATCGTGTTGTTAACTATGTATTATGAAGTCTGGTCTTGTATTATTGTGTTATTTGTATGTGTTATGTGTTTGTATTATTTGCATAGAGGGCATAGTTAGCGTGATTCTTGATGCTAGTTATAAAATAGAAAAAAAAAGTATTCAAAAAAGTACATATCGATCATAGACGGTTTTAAGGTAACAACCATTTGTGATTAAGAATCACAAATGATTCTTTCGTATGAACCATCTGTGATGCTTCCTTGTCATAGACAGCTGGTGTGTAATAAATCGTCTATAACAGACTGCTCATCTCTCTCTTGTTTTTTGAGCCACCGCCATGAAGCTACAACAAAAAATATCTCGTCAGAGCCCACCGCATCACCATCGCCATTGCTGGCCTCGAGCTTCCTTCATTGCCATTTATTGCACCGGTGGGCCTCCACCGCATCTCATCTACTGCACTGCGCCACTCATCCTCGCTATTTTCCGCCCCTCTATTTGCCTAAATCCGTTGTGCCAACCCACTGTCTTCTTGTCGCACCACCGTAGGTCCGCTACCGCCTTTGTCGCGTCCCCCGTCATGTCGTCCCTCTACCGAGCCAGCGGCGCATGGGTCCTATGTGTTAGCGGTTTTTATTTTTCCGAAGCGCAAAAATCCCGACCAATAGCAAAGCGCCACGTGTCACCTTCTCTCTCTCTCTCCTTTTTCTTTTTTTTTTCTGAATTTCTTGATCCGACCCACTTTTGAGAGCACGTTTGCACGTTCTCCTTCGTTCGAGCTCAAATACAGTGATTCAAATTTCTAAATCCAAGATTTACTTTCCAGTACCATTCTTTTCAATTTTGAATTTTATTTGTATGTCTTTTATTTATTTGAGCTTGTTTTCCCTTATAGACGTCGTCGTCGAGGCTTCTAAAATCAACAAGAGGTAGAACCAAAGACATCTGATACAAGAAAGGCAAGTCTTCCTTGACCTTCCAAGTTTTTAAATACTTATGTTGTTTTAAATTAATGCATGTTTACTTTTATGCAATAGATTTTAAATTCGGTCTTAGTGTTTAGTTAAATTCCAGAATCGGCATGACTCCTTGGCATTGAGCATTGTGTATCCTTGTCACCCTAACTAGTATTGTTTATTATAATTGTTGATAACTAGTAGAGTAGCACAATACGGTAGAGTTTCCTGTTTGTTAAACAAAATAAATGGAAAAAGTTTTAGACCAGGAGCGGATGGGAAGTTAGGTGGGTGCAAGAAGCACGAGGCTTGTAAAGTGATTGTTTCGCCTAGTCAATTAAGGACTCAAGCGTGTGTTGTTTCAAACAAAGCACTCTTTGTACAACCGCAAGTCTAAATGGGTATGACAAGGCCAATTAATTTGTGTGTCTCGTTATTAGCTTCGCCAGTGGGAGAAATGTGGGTACTAGTTGGAGGCACTCACAGTGCGCAAGAGGGGGCTTCTGAACTAGGTAGATGGAACCCTATCAGCGGTGAAACCTTAGCGGGCGAGGTGAACCATATCAGCGATGAAACCTAATAGCGGTGAATCCTATTAGGTTTTGGGAACCTATGAGTGGTTGGAGCTCTCGGGTTATTGTTCGGTAGATGGAGCCAATCAGGTAGTTGGAACCTATCTAGTTGTCATTTCAAATTGAATTATTGCAACTATACTTGATCAAATGATGCTTTACGAAATTAATAGTGTATTTAAAGCTACATTTCTACTTTACGCTAAATGAGTCATATTATGCCTTCATTTGTCAAGCCTTGCATATAGTTATCATGCATTATGTTTCCAAGGCTTGCGAGTATGGTTGTGTACTCACCTTGCAACATACCAGCTTTCCACAGAGGAGTTCGCTAACGTAGAAGGTGACAACGAGTACTTTGCTTGTGGTTTCAATGAAGGAGACAATAATCATTTATGATAACCTTTAATTATTACTGGCTCTTTTTCATAGACAGTTCACTAAACATCTGTAAAGATAGTTTTTAAATGTCTGCGATGTGCTTCTGTGGTAAGTCAGAACTTATTTCCAGAAAAATAACGTTCTTAGCCACGCCATTATCTTTGCTGTGACGTCAAAAACGTGTTGTTTTTCAAAACAGGTTAGAGGACGGTTAAATAATAATAAAATTCCATGTTTGGATTAGTTACTAAAAATGAACAAGTGCACGAGCATTGAGAGGCTTGCCGAAATGGATTTTTTTGCAGCCATCATTATTTACTTGGCTTTCAAGATCGAGCTTAACGGGAGTTTGTATGGTGTTCAAGATCGAGCTTAACGGGAGCTTAACGGGAGTTTGTATGGCTTTCAAGATCGAGCTATACTTTTATTTTATTATGTTGGAAATATTAAGAATCCCAACCGTACTTCGATAAAAACCTTAAAGGTCATTCACGTTATATTAGTTTGGACGGACAAAAGTTTTCCTTCATGGTATATATGGATTTCGAACAAAACACCTCAATATAGAAACATGAAAATTAAAAATAAAATCTTAAATTTTACTTTTTACCATTTTGCTTCTAAATTTGTACATATTCCGACAGTAAAGTTTTAGGTCATGATTGCTAGATTTCAATTAAGATTTGTACGTATAACTCCAAACATATTGCAAATCGCGCTAATCGTCGCATGTCATACACAAGTTCTACTAGAAATGCAAGCGGCATACTACGCAGCGTGACTCATTTCTTTTTTCTTTTTTTTTTTCCGGAGAAAAAACAGAACACGGAAACATTTTTCGCATGCTCCGGAGAGCAAACGGAGCACGAAAATATTTGTTTCGGGAAAAACGGAGAAAGCGCGCCGCGCGCGTGAACGAAAAATATTTTTTGTTTTTTTTTCGGAGGAAAAACAGACCACGAAAACATTTTTCCTATGCTCCGGAGAGTAAACGGACCACGAAAATATTTTTTTCGGGGAAAACGGAGAAAGTGTGCCGCGCGCGTGAACGGAAAATATTTTTAGTTTTTTTTTCGAAGAAAAACAGACCACGAAAGCATTTTTTCCATGCTCCGGAGAGTAAACGGACAACGAAAACATTTTTTTCAGGGAAAACGGAGAAAGGACCTGAACGAAAAGTGCAGGGACCTATTTGATATAATTTTGGACTTGTTCGCTATTTCGAATAAGTAAGAAAGGGCTCGTTCGTAATTCGTATTTAACGGGAGGTTCTTTGGGTAAAATGGCGAACGGAGGACCTAAACGCGAACCGGAAAAAATTATTTCACACTCACGGGAAATTACAAAGGACTTATTCGTAAATAGATAGGACCTATCTGTAATTACCAAAAACCGGAGTTTTTTCTGCTAAAAAGGGAGAGAGAGTGAGGGAGGAGACGTGGCATAGCTGAGGGGCTAGGAATCCTTCGAGGATTGTTTTGCTGAAGATATGGTAATTAGCAATATTCTACACATCATAGCAAGTCGCGGCCAAGGTTCCAAAATCTGTTTTGGTAGAAAATCCCGCACCTTGGGAGGTAGAGTTTCTTGGAGGTTCCTGGCGGTAACTGGTTTTAAACCGGCATGTTGAACTTGCCAAATTCGAATATCAATTTTGAATTTGAAAGAGGTGACGGAGCGAGAACCACTTGGTAGTAGCCTTTTTTTTTGGTAGTAGGCAGTAGGAAAAGCCGAACTTATTTCTCCAAGCATTTAGCGTTGCCTTTCAATTCATGGACATTGGGATTGTGTTGTTGAGAGATCGTGTGGTGGTCTACCCATGTGTGAAGAGCAATTGACTGTGCTTGAGCCTGTGATGCTCAGGACTGAGTTTGTTTTGAATTCATATTAAATTTGAAGCATTTAGCCTTGCGGTACTACTGGCCCTTATATGACGATAGTTATTTTCCAGGAGGGTAATTTTTTGAGTCTCAAGGGAATCGGCACTACCGACTTTCGGAGCGGTAGTACCGGGCGAGCAGTACTACCGGCCATTACATGGCTGTAGTACCGACTAACGGTACTACCGGCCATGAGGGGCAATCGTACCAGCTGGTCAGTACTACCGGCTCCTAGTTGGCGGTAGTTATTTTCTAAAGTGAGATTCTGTGAATTGGAAATTGTGCTTAAGTGAGTTTTATGGCATAATTTGTTGAGCAATCCTATGTGATGTATTCTCTTGCCTATGATGGTCGTAGGACTTCGAAGATAGGTCATGGTGAGGCGAAGGAGACCATGACTAGACTAGGAGAGCTGAGGTCTAGACGGTCTAGGCGGCACCGAAGATGACTGAGACCAGGGAGTTGCTATAAGATGAGAAGGCAAGTGGATTGTGGAGATGCTAGGTTAAGCCCTACTCAAGTGAAGGAGGATAATTGTATCACAGATTCGCGGATGGAGTAGTAGTTAAATTAGTGTGTTTTGGGAAGCGTGCAAAATCTGTTTGTTTATGGGTTTTGGGTTAGACTATGTACAGTGAGTGAGCCAATCCTAGTCCTTGATGAGGTTCCGTATGGATGATGGAAGTCATCCACAGTGGAGATTGCTCTGGTTAGACTATTAATAGAGGGGTAGAGGGATGTCTCTTCATAAGGGTTTGAGGGTGTTGTGTGAGAAGAATTTTGGTTTCCTTATGATTTCGATGAAGGAGATCCGGAATACTAGGATGCACACCCTAGTCGATTACTTGTTGGACGAATGGATGGGCTGTTTTGATATTAATTGTTTAATTTCGCTGCTACTTATTTTAACTCAAGACTATGTTGTTGGTTAATTGTATTTCTTGACCATAAGGTCCATACATGTTGCTTTATTATTATTATTTGGATTCGTAATATGGATGTGTTATCATCATTTTTATCACTATATGCACTAGCATGATCCTAGCCTGCTATACACAGAGTTTGGATTTGCAAATTCGGGTCCCGACAATAATCATTCATGATAACCTTTAATTATTACCGGCTCTTTTTTCACAGATGGTTGAGTAAACGTCTGTTAAGATAGTTTTAAAATGTCTGCGATGTGCTTGTGTGGTAAGTCAGAACTTATTTACAGAAAAATAACGTTCTTAGTCACGCCATTATCTTTGCTGTGGCAAAAATGTGTTGTTTTTAAAGATCGAGTTTGGATGGTGTTCCCGCCTTATACATCAACCCATGGGATGCACCGGCTATACTTTTATTCTCTCATGTTCGAAATATTTAAGAATCCTAACCGTACTTTGATAAAATAAAAAAATAAAAAAAACCTTAAAGGTCATTCACGTTATATTAGTTTGGACGGACCAAACTTTTTCCTTCATGTATATATGGATTTCGAACAAAACACATCAATATACAAACTTTAAAATTAAAAATGAAATCTTAAATTTTACTTTTTACCATTTTTTCTAAATTTGTACATATTACGATGGTAAAGTTTTAGGCCATGATTACCAAGTCAAATTTCGAAATTTGCTAGATTTCAATTAAGATTTGTACGTATATATAACTCAAAACATATTGCTAGTCGATAGCATGTCATGACAAGTTCCATATGGTAATTAGCAATATTCTTCAAATCATAGCAAGTCGCGGCCATGGTTCCAAAATCTGTTTTGGTAGAAAATCCTGCACCTTGGCAGGTAGAGTTTCTTACCGGTTCGTACCGGTAACTAGTTTTAAACCGGCCTGTTGAACTTTCCAAATTCAAATATCAAGTCTGAACTTGTCTGTTCCTAAGGTAACTTCTTTCTTTGGTGGGGTTTAGAAACACACAAACAGCAGGTTGATTAAGACAAACGGATGCAAAATGGTGCACAAAGGAAGTTTCAAACACACTACTATAAACGAACAACTCTGCTTTGCGAATCGCGAGGTTAGTAAGGTGAAGAGGTACCAACCAGACGGAGTTCAGTAGTCATTTTGAACAACTTCGTGGATACTAATACCAGCAGCAAAGCAAACACCGTGACAAATATATCTAACCCATCGGCTGCAGATTAAGATTTCTCCACTCCCTACAAAGATTAGATGCTTAATCCCTGGTCCAACAAGCTTATATATTTCTGTGCACATGATGCAATTGTAGTACCTCTAGAGCCGCGAGGCAAATCAAGCCGAGGAGGAGCGAAACAAAGACTTGAAAAGAGAAGTCCTCTCCAAGAAATCCAGTCCCAAATGCAGATATATCACTTGATCATCTTGCTCAAAATGAAAGAAAATTTCGCTGGGTCATTTCTGGTGGCAAAACTCTGGAACACAAGGTACTGCAAGATCGAGCAACCATATGTCAGATGGGTGTAATGGCGACGGTACAAGCTTTTGGCATTGCCCCACCTTGCTTTTCTTTTTCCAAAGCATGGTTCCTTGCTTATAGTTGCAGGTAGTGTCGATATTGATAGACTCTATGAGCTTTTTGTTTGTTCTTTTCTTGTTTAGAGCAGAGTCTGTCTTTCCTTTTTTTTTAATAAAAAAGCATAGATGCAAAGAGACTATGCTGCATCGTGTTTAAACATCAGTGACTAGAATGAAAAGGGGATCAAATCCTAAGGTGATGTATCCCCCAAATTGAAATATTCAATTGAAGATCTTCAAATGGAATGTTTTCTGAATCACTCAGTAATCGAAAGTTTTTGGACTTTTGAGCTGAAATTTCCCCGGCTCAGATTTCGAAAATTCCTTTTGAAATTTCACCGGTTGAAAATTTTCAAATTCTAGTTGAAATTTCCCTAAACAAAAGTTCCAATTATGGAGTTTGAAAGTTTTCCATTTCAACTGATGATCTTTGAAGTGCGTGAGGGGCGCGCAGTGGTGG
Source organism: Rhipidocladum racemiflorum (assembly GCA_036346355.1). Taxonomy (NCBI): domain Eukaryota; kingdom Viridiplantae; phylum Streptophyta; class Magnoliopsida; order Poales; family Poaceae; genus Rhipidocladum; species Rhipidocladum racemiflorum. The sequence goes on from JAYEVF010000051.1 coordinate 239,262, forward strand.
AAAGGGACGACAGCGAGAGTGGGAAGATGGGGGAAGAAACACATGTCCATAAGTTTTGATGCATGTGGTTAACCACAAATTAGCCAAACCCTTTTCCTTTAGCATTAGAGCTCTGTTTTTAAGCGAGTTTCTACATTTGTATGGGTTCGCACTCGGTCTTCAACCTTTAATGCACTTTCTAGCAAGTTCTTTAAGCTAGATATACGCACTGTTAGTTTGCACTGAAAAAATTCTTTAAGCTCCACTGCCAATTATGAACTTCTCATCTTCAGTAAATCGTTTTTCTGACATCAACAAAATGTTATTTGTTTGAAGTTCTAAATGGAGCACCAAGATTACTGTTGTAACAAGGTTACCAAACATAAATCGGGAATGTAGGTGACTGTCACCTTGAGCGGTAGGAATATTAGAGTATGGTTGGTAATACATTTGTTGAAATAAAGAGTAAAGAAAGACCTGACAGAATATGTTTAATTATTTCCAAGAAGCACAACGCCTGAAGTTATAGCAAGTATTTCGACTCGACAGGAAGACTTATAAAAACGTTACAGGATTATTAGAGAATGGCTTGGGGAAATGACTCCAAGGTGCTAATTTTGTAGCATCGATATTTGAGTATGCACCGGTGCTTAACAGGTGCTTATGCATGTAACTACGTCTAAAATAGATAGTAAACTAATCTAAACACCTACAAAGATGTGCTTGCTTTAGAGTACATTGTTGGAATAAGTCTTAGTGTGTGTGGTTTTTTGTTAGTTGCATGGCATGCATGGGAGCAGATCGTGATCAAGAGGATGGCGTGAGACTCGGCAGCCATGACCTTGTGATTATCTCATGCATGGTAATTAGCAGGTAGTAGAGTGCTTGGTCCTCCTGGCTTGTAGGCGTATGAACAAGTCCATGCATGCAGTCAAGTGGTGGAACGGGTAGATCGCCAAGTTGTGTACGTGCGTAACGGCCGGGAGGCCAGAGATGTCCCGTTCCTTTATAAATACCTGTACTCACTTTTGTTTTAGCAAGGAGAGTGGTTCTCAATAAGAAACAGAGCAAGCTAGTTGTATTGTGTCCAAGCATCTTTGTTGTGGGCCCCCGGATCGGCTATCCGGAGTCCTCTGTGTATTTCTGTACTAGTCCCAGATCAGTAGCTAGTACACACAGTCAAAAGTGATGAATCAACAACTATATCACGAATACAAATAACTAAATAAGAAATAATACCAACTAAAAGCAAAAACCTTATGGTCAAGGTTTACCATTATGGCCTGGACAGGCTGAACAACTTGAACAACTGCAGCGGAAGACAAAAACGCCAATGCGACCCATCCAAATGCCCACAGGCAATCGAGTGGAGAACGCACCCTAGTCGATGGAAATCTTGAACAGCTTCTTTCACTTCTGAGAGAGGATTAGAATGTAGCACGTGAGTACATAAAGTACTCAGCAAGTCTGGGAAATATGCACGATGTAGGCTATCCAAAGATGGCTTAATATGGTTCTTTTGCATAAAGCCAAGTTTCATCAAATCATACTTGTTAATAATTTTCACAAAGCATATTTGAGCAATTCTTTTAATTATTGAATTATGTAATAATGTAGTGAAGGTTCTAACCACCACTCACTAATATACGAGGCTCTATCCGCCACATCTCAACAAGATCAGGGTTCAATCCATTCACATGGCTCTATCTGCCACGATTCTCAAAATCAGGTTCCTTCCACCTACCTGGCTTTAGCCGCCAGAAGCACACCCGAGAGTTCTAACCGCTCGCGGATCCCAAAACAAACCATTGTTTAGTTCGAAACCAAAAACCAAAGTCTACCAGTATGAAAGCATTCAACAAGCTTTGCCTTTGACCGTAGGCACGGCTATTCGAATAGTTTTAACTCTGCAGAGTGTGTACAACTTTACCCACAAGACATGATATTCCCTTGATGCCACGCGATTAACACACTTCCTTAGGTGTGCCGGCAGGGATATCATGACAAGGCCTTTACAATGTATACGCCTAACCCGACTCACCCGCTGAGGTTTCACCGCTGTTAGGGTTATATCCACCCAGTACAGAAGCCCCCTCTTGCGCCGTGTAAGATAAACAACAACAACAACAACAACAACAATGCCTCTTTCCGGCGCTCACACAACCACCGAGTGGTGAGTCTAAGTCAGGTTTCTACAAATTAGTTAGCCAGGTCGTACCATTATAGACATGTGGTTGTACGGTAATGCTTAGAATGGAGACAGTCATAAGCGTCGGTCCTTAATTGACTTGGGGCGGTACTTGCACAAAAGAACCAAGGCTTGGTTCGCTTCACCCGACATTCCAGCCGCCCAAGTCGAAATCATTTTTCATTTTACTTTTATTTTGTAAACCATTGGCAATACTCCTTGCCTATAACTTCAATACAAGTTTTCAAGAGATAATTGAAAGTCCCACCCATGGGTGAATATTGACCGATAAGCGAGGCTAAGCCTTTCTACCGTACTATTCTATTCCACCAATAGTTTGTTTTTGTAAAATACACATCTCAGGGGTTGATGACAATCCTTATAACCAATTCTGTAATCTCTAATAATCATTAAATTGCCCTAATGGCACAATCATGGGAATAATCCGATTCAATATCGTATCCATAAAGTATGGAGTATATCAGGGTAATATCCTAACTCTCAAAAATCATATTAAACCCCAATTACGTGTGTCTATTTCCCTTGAACTATGATTTGTATTAATGAATTGACCATCATTCTTATAGCGATCGCTCGTATCATCCACAAAGAATATTTCACAAATTCATCTCTAATCATTTCGAATACAATCCACCGATAATACGTCATAACACCCTATATTTAATCCTTCACACTATCACCCTTAAATCATCTATTTTAATCCACCAAAAATACGCCATAATATTATTCACTAAACCACCAAACATCCTGGACTATTCACAATCTCCCTAAATGATTATCACATAGCATTCTAGTTAAAATCCACCGAAACATAATTCACCACTTGTTCTATTTGACCTATACATATGACTCTCAATAACATTCATTTACTCTCCCCGACTATTATTCCTGACATCATACATCTTCCAACATCCTCCCAATCCACCAAAATACATGAACTACCATTCATAGATCAATGTTATGAGTACAAGCCCCATATCAACTCTAATATTCATCTATCTCCAATTTGCATTCCACCCCAATCCATACTCATTATATTGTTAACTACTATCACAATCCAACTCCTCAACATTTAAATGATCACCACCATAAATCAATTTCATAATAACAATCCTCACATTATCACTAATATCCATCCGTCTCCCAATTACATTGTCCCCGATTAACTCTATTCAAATTATCTGCTAAATAGTCATTTTCCCCATCAAAATGTATTTTATTAAAAATATTTATTATGGTGGATCCCTGTTCTAGGTCGACAAAGGGTTATGGATAACAAATCTCAAGGAGGTATAAACAACTGGTATAACTAACCACTTAACGTTTTAACATCACCATTTTATGTAATTAGCAATGCGGTTTGTAAAAGCGAGGTAAAACATTTATAAAGCATAGGTTCAATATGCGTCAATGAGACTTGCCTCGGTCACAGCAAGAATGTTGCACTCTTTGAAGTCCGGCGGCGGGATCGGCGGTCGCGGCAGAATCGTTGACTACGCGCAAAACGAGGCAATAAATAAATAAAAGAAAATAAATAAAATCCAAAAAATACAAAAGTAGTACTGGCGGGTAGATCTTGATTTTAGATGAATTTAGAAACTTGAACGGAGTCAATCGGAGTTCGGACGCAAAAGATATAAGCGTTCGAAGTTGGAAAATGATGGAAAATCAAGAAAAAGAGAAAAATTACTATTTGCTACAGTAACTCGCGATTTTTGTTGTTCCAGAACAGAACCAAACTACAGAGAGCACTCCAAAATCCAAAAACTTGGATTTTCCCCCCATTTTTGCATGGATTTGGACCAAATAAAATCATGGATTCTGTAGATAACATCCTTAGGGACTCATAGGAGGAAGGAATTGGATTGATTCTCACCGGAGACGATGAATTTCGCGATGAACGACGGTTCGGCCAAAGCAACAAAAATCCGAAATTCGTCGCCAATCCTTGAGGGATCCTAAAATTGATTGTTGGGTTAGACTCTAGACTCAATCACAGTCACAAGGAACCAATTGGAGTTGAGAAAAACCCACCGGAATGGATGCTAGGAGGATGAACTTGAAGAACACCGAAAAACGGCGACCCGGCGTTGGTTTTCTTGATCTAGCGGGCAAATGAGTTGGAGAGGCTAAAGGAGATGCATACCACCGGGACGGGGGTTCTTATAGGGAGAGGATGGAGGTGGTGGTGCGGCGTTTGGACAAGAAACGGACGAGTTAATGGCAAGTGAGTGGATTTCAGTTTTTCTTGAATGAGGCCGTTTCCGGCGAGATTGATGGCTCACCGAGGTGGGGAATGGCAAGAGCTCGCCGTTGCGGATCCAACGGAACCGACGGTTCGCGTTTTGGAGTTGTGTGGAGGGAGCTAGAAGGATTGGAAGATTTGCCCTAGCCATTGGAGCAAGCTCCATGCTCTCTGTTCTTCCCCCATGGCAAGAGGTTGAAGATGGCACTGTAGCAGTGACACGTGGCAAGCTCCGGTTGGCTCTCTTTTACGCGAATAAACCACCCTAGAGAAAAATAAGGAAAAATGGCCTAAAAATTCCGGAAAAATTCATAGAGCCATTTTAGAATATTTGGGACCCAATAAAATTAGTTTGGTTGAATTTGGATGATTTTTGTGGAATTAAATAATCGGGCGCGGATCGCAGGCATTAAACAAAAGCCGCGCGAGATAAAATAGGAACGGAGGTCCAAAAATTCGGGGAATGATTTCTAAAATCATTTTGGAATATTTGGAACACAAATGAAGTGGTTTGGGGATTTTTGGAGCATTTTTGGACTCGCGTGAAATTTCTGCACCGTGAGAACTGGAAAATCCGATTTTTATTTGGAAGGGTATTAACTCGAGATGTTGAGTTGGAAAGGATGCCAGGTTAATATAAACACCAGAGAAACTCCAACTTTTGAATTTACTTTATTTAAATTAGGTTTTTCTCCAGAAAGCGAAAACCAGGGTGTTACATTTGTTCTAGTGTATTTCTATGTCCTTGTATCCAAAGAAGCAAGTGTGTGTGTGTTTGTGATAAACATTAGAGAGAGAGAGAGAGGGAGTGATTCCCAACATACATGACTACTCTTACACGAATACTTAATGATTTGGTTATGTTCTCTCTTTAAGCACCTATGAAAATATTCTTAAAATAATTGAGAGAGGTACAGTCAGAATGGTTACTCTAAATGGCAACAAGTGAAGAAAAATTATATATTTAGTGGAAAAATTGGGAAAATTAATAAATATAATTAATTTCCATCCAAGCTTTTATATTTCTGAATCAGATTAAAAGAACTATACACATATTAGCTTGAAAACGCTTGTAATGGGGAAGTAATTGCAAAACAGATTTATTCATAGAACGTATATAGTGCAGTTAAAATGCGGCTAAGTGTACGTATGCAACTATTTCTTTTATGAGAATATTGTCCTGTCGTAGATAACATTTGGAGTGTTTTGCTGCTATACCCTCTTCAACTCAATGTGAACGTAGGTTTGGGAAGGATGGATAAACTTAAGGAAAAACATTTAGATTTCCTTGATATTCAGGAGACCATGGAAAAAAACATCTCCACGGGATGGTTAAAACATCTTTGATTTCATTTGGCATTGGTTTCCTTGGGGGGTTCAACGGGATACTTTTGATGTGGGTAGTATCCTTTGTTAAATTCCACCTTAAAAACAAAAATGATGGTTTCAAGTGGATTTTGGTTGTGGTTTATGGGGCAGCACAATGTCGTGGGTCCGCACGTAGAGACGAGTGCCGGGTCGAAAAGCCACGAGAGATTTGGTGGATGTCGAGGCCGTAGTGACAATCGATGGATAACCAGCTGTACGGAGCTACTGGTCTTGTTAATCGAAAGACACCGCTGAGAGGTCTGTTTGTGGCACAAAATACCGCATGCCTTTTCATTTATTTTTCTTTCCTATAAATGGAGATCCTGCTCACTAATGAAGAGAAATCGCAGCTGACTAACTCAGAGATAAGCAACACTCGAAGAGATAAAGCTAACAATATTTAGAGATAGAATAGCTAAGAGATAGAGAACTAATCTGTCCTTCCCTCTGTTATAATACCGTGTCAGCGGAAGCGATAATGAATCTAACCGAGATGATAATGTGCAATCACAGACGACACCGGAGGCACAATATTTGTTAACGAGGATCGGCCGAAGTCTACATCCCCGAGGCATGACTACGGGCGCTCCTCCCCAATTAATAAGAATTATGCCGGGCATCCGAGCGATACATCATGCCATGCCGCCACCCAAACCGAGCCACCGAGTCGCCTTGTTGTTGAAACAACAGGGGTTTGGCCATAGGGCTGGAAAATAAGCTCGTGTCTCGTGGCTCGGCTCGGGCTCTCCCGAGCCTGGCTCGGCTCGCACAGGCTCGTGGCTTGGACCGAGCTCAAGCCGAGCCTACTTTTCAGGCTCGCAAAAACACCGAGCCGGCTCGGCTCGGCTCGCGAGCCGGCTCGCGAGCCAAATTGGCTCAGTGGCTCAGCCCATGCAGGGAATTTAGTATGATTAATGACTTATATTTTTAGGAAAAAGATGATGTTGAGACAATTCCATTTCCTACAAGTGTGATATAGAGCAACTAAGCAACTACTATTATTTAGTAGTAACTAGTAAGTTAATATTATTCACTGCAAATATATGAATTATTGTATAAATACTTAATTTCTTAATAAAATGTTCGGCTCAAGAGCCAACGAGCGGCTCATGGCGAGACCAGAGCCGGGCTCGGCTCGGCTCGCTTTCACTCTATTTGGCCACATATTTAAAGGCCCCTAGGTACAGAGTTGGACTATGACTCCACCGTAGCTCCTAATACAACTCTAAGTCTAGATGTACACATATTCAACACCATCAATTGCCGTCCAGACTCTCCTCATTTGCGCCTACTGGGACTTCCATGGAAGGAGTCCTTTTCCGATAATACACATTGTCAAAGCCCATAACAGCACTCCTCCAAATTGAGCTTGTTGGCAAGCGTAAAGTCTGGATATGTCTGGCATAGCTCTGAAATTGGGACCCATGTTGCCTCGTTTGCTGGTTTATGCTTCCATTGAACTAATACTTGACGCTTGCCCTTGAGGAACCTTTGGCCTATAAAGAGATGAGGCTCTGTAGACCTTGTGTCGGTGTTGGTCGTTAGATCGGACGGAAGCGGAGGCGCAGTGGTCGGCGGTTCGCCTTTGTATATCTTCAACAGCGATACGTGAAAGACGTCATGGAGCCGGGCTGTTGCTGGTAATTGTAGTCGATACGCCATCTGTACCGATGCGTTCGGATATTCGGTATGGTCCGAAGAACCGAGCCGGGTTGTCAGCTGTCAAACACCGGAGGTACAGCTCGACCGTTTTGTTGACAATTTCCGTTTGTCCGTCCGTTTGCGGGTGATACGCTGTGGACATGAGGAATGTAGTGGCGCATCGTTTGAGAAAGTCCTTCCAGAAAGCACCGGTGAAGATTGGGTCTTTATCAGACACAATGGACTCGGGCATGCCATACAGGACAAAGTGTGCATACTTTGGACAGACTGATGAGGTATTGGAAGTGGTTGAAGGAGTCCTGTGGGAGAGAGTGAACTAGACTTATATTAGTTTAATTTACTACAGTGGTCGGGAGGCTTGTGGTACATCTTAGCCTCCTACCAAGTTCTTGTATTAAAATTCAGAAATCAAGTTCCCATACAAAAGAAACAATACTAAGATTTCATTTCTAGTACTTGTTCATTTGCAAAATTCTCAAATTAAATTCTTGTACTGACACCATAAACAATGCTTACTTCCGTTGAATATAACCAATTGTATAGTTATTATATATTGAAAATTAAAATTGTACTATCAGCAAACTACCCATGAAATTCTACAAATATGAATTGCTTTATAGATGTAGCAGTTTACTTTATTTACATACTAGATAAGAGCCTATGCGTTGCAACGAAAACACACTTTTGAACCAAATAATCAAATCATACCATGAGTTACCGTATTACACTTTTCTATCTCAACATCTAACTACATAGAGGCTTCTCTACAACACGAGATAACCCTACTCACTAAACAAATACCTAAATCAAAATCCATTTTACAACCTACAATCGCCAACTAACATAAGGTATCTTTAGTGAAGCCAACAAGAATGACCCTATAAACAACAGCACATAAGTCTGGCGATGCTTGACCAACACATAAGTCTGGCGATGCTTGCGAACGTCCAGTTGTATCTTTCTTCTAACATAAGACACACCCACAGTCTTCACATCATCACCAACCTCGGCACCTCCCTTGCAGTGATCTCCAATTTCCTGATCCACCATCCACGATTGAGAGTCCGGATAGAGTATCTTTCATCTACTCAGTATCAGGATCCTGCTCCATAGGTACAATGGTGACTCTAGGGAAACATCCTAGCCCAATGGATTTATGAGTGAAGGAGAAGCTGGCAGAACTGGCTTGCAACAATGGCAGCTAAAGTAGAAACCACAATCAATGGCTAGAATAGGGGCTCTAGAATGCTGTGCTCAGATCAGTAGGGTGCTTGATCAGGTATGCTTCTTGACCAGAATATCCATTACAAGGAACACAAAACTAATGCTTTTCTTTGTTATATGTTAGAATCTGCAGGACCATGTACCTGAATTGATTTCTTGTTGAAGTGACCTAAGTCTGCCAACATAGCTTTAGCACCTGATTATGATCACAAATATTTAATACCGTGTTGTTGTCGGGTGAATCAAGTACGAACAATGCATACTAATAATTTACTTTTCATTGTACGCTTGACCTTAAAATTAAAAGGATTGTAACTAATCAGCTTAAAATTCTCACCTGTTATGCACAGAATAATGGCTCCAAGTTGCTCCCAGCCTACTCTTTAATTCCCATATGTTACAAAACACAGCAGAACTTACCATGTTCAATCACTATATGGTTGTCGTTGCTAATTCGATCAGCATCTCCATTGCTCCATAGTCACAGCCAATGTGTCACTCAAAATGTAAAAGGCATAGAAGAAATCAAACTAAAGAATGGGCTCTAGCACAGAGTACTTCCAATTTGCTATGGAGCCAAACCACGTGAACTAGAAGCGAAGAGTGATAGCTGGTGTTGAGCCATTGAGTAGAGGACACGGTGTAGTTCAAAATTTATTGAACAAGCAGACTATGATTGTTTTTAAAACAAACAATTAATCTAACAAGATAATCCATCCATGTGATTCAGAAGCATGTCATGGTCATGTTGCTCGGAAGGTATGTTGTGAGGCAGCCAGATGGTAGATAGAACAATGAGGCTCGGCCATCACATTGTCACATCATAATTGAGTGCAACTATACTTAACCCCAATATTTTTAATACTGATACTACAAATAGATAAGAAATCCAAATGTCCAAATTCACCCAAAAGAAATAGGATTTGAACAACCTGGGTTCCCATATTAACAGAATTGGCATACTGTTGTCGGTATGAACAACACACCATTCTTTTTTTGCAAATAGAAGTGTCTGGGTAAATTGACCAGCATGGGAGGAGACATTGCCACAAATTAAACCATAAAAGCTGCAATTTTCTTAGATGATGAGGGTAAATGCCTGGTGATTTTTAGCTAATATTTGACAGTTGTATTGCTGCTGCTCAAAAACCATTAGTGTATAGTAATTGTAGTATCATTGGTTAGTTGATGCCTCCACTCAACATCGAGCAAGCGTATCATAAGTTTAGACACTGGATTTTTTTAAGAAAAGATAATCCATAATAGATGCACATAGGGGCACTTGTAATAGAAAAACAATTTTCTGTGAATGCAAACTACGAAGGCAAAAGGATCCTATTAGGCATTAGGCATATGCATATACATTGTGCACATCAAATAAATATTATGTGTCCCCATGACCGTTAACCACATTTCAAAGTAGGAATTATTTTGTAGTTTCATCACTGTAACAACATTTTAAGTTGCAGATATTTTCTTGCACATGCTATAATACACCTACGATGTTGCCACCCATTAGCACGAAAACTTTGATGCAACTATATCAAAGGAGACTTTCCCTAAAAACTGTATGGGAGAGAGGACACCAAGCATCAGCTCCTCCAGTGGGCCGGCCTCCATCGAACAGGCTCTCGCGACCACACGGCGGTTGTCGATGGAAGGAGGAGCCCACAGGACATGCTGCAGTGCTTATCCCAGTGCCGATGAGCTGCATAGCCGCTTCTCTCTCTGTTGCGTGTGGGGCGGTGAGATCTAGGGGAAGAAGCGCTATTTGGGGGGAATTTCGAGCAGCGTGAAATTTGGGGATGGGCCGCAGGGGCGGGAAAATTTGGGGATGGAGAGGAGAAGGAGATCTGTCCGATATATTGGACAGTCCAGATTTCGATAGGAGAAACACACGATCCGTGGCGTCTAAAATACTGCGTTTTGATTAGACGAAAGCGAGTAGCAATGGATTTGTGGCCCCCGACAGCGCCACGAATCCATCGCTGCTCGCTTTCGTCCAATCAAAACGCAGTATTTTAGGTGCCACGGATCGTGTGTTTCTCCTGTCGAAATCTGGACTGTCCAATATATCGGACGGATCTCCTTCTCATCCCCGTCCCCAAATTTTCTCGCCGCTACGGGCCATCCCCAAATTTTCCCGCCGCTCAAAATTTCCCCCCAAATAGCCCTTCTTTCCCTAGATCTCATCGCCCCACACGCAACAAAGTGAGAAGCGGCTATGCGGTTCATCGGCACCCTGGGACAGGCACTGCAGCATGTCCTGGAGGCTTCTCCTTTCATGGGCGACCGCCGTGTGGTCGCCGAGAGCCTGTTCCCGGTGAAGGCCGGCCCACTGGAGGAGCTGATGCGGGTTCCACTGAGGGGAATCGACAATGGCAGAGAGGAAATCGCCTTTGCAACAGGCGAGGATGCATGTCGTGCCATGCCATCATCCTCTAGAACAATATTGGGGTTGAGGCTCGGCCATCACATTGTCAGATGGTAGCTAGAACAATGAGGCTCGACCATCACATTGTCACATCATAATTGAACAACAGGATGGGGACCCCGACGTCCGCGTGCGAGAACGACGCCTCCAGCAGACGGAAGCTCAAACCGCGAACAGGGCAGGAGTAGTGCGCGAGAGATGGCGGAGGTGCCGACGGCGTGCGGAGTGGGACTGGTTACGGAAGAGGAGGGGAGTTTTCAGAATTTGACACTCTTTAAAATTCGCATTTCGGAATTTGACACTCTGGTTCCGAAGAGGAGGCTGCACATGCAAGTTGCAGAGGAGGCCACCCAACAAGACGAGCAATGGCACGCATGGTGGGTGGGCGAGGCAGCAGCATCCCACCAGAGCTAGGCAAGGGAGCGGATATGATGGCGTCGTAGGCAGGGATGGCCGAATCTGCCGGCTTGGTGGTTTGAGATGGCCAGATCTGGCAGTATCATGGACAAGGATGCCAGATCTGGCAGCACCGTTGCTGAGGATGCCCATATCAGGTGCACCTTTAACCATAGGTAGAGGACGCAGGTCGTCGGCGGTCGCCGCTACTGCCTTGCGGGTGGAGATAGGCGCGAGAGAGAGGGATTGGTGGACTTGCACTTGGGCACGGGCTTCGGGGAGACGGAGGAGCCATTGCCGGTGTGAGTGGGGAGAGGAAGGAGCACTCGGGCTTAGGGTTGCCTCGCCTGGAGCCCTGGACCTGGTGGCAATGACGGCACAGGAGGCATGGTGAGACAGTTGGAGGGAGCGGCGGCGGCGTGGACGGTGTAGGAGGAGGAGCTCTTTTATGGTATACAAAATCAATGTGAGCTACTGCTACGAGGAATCGAGGATCAGCACCTGATGCTAGTTCACGAGTACATGGGCTAGGAGAAGCACCTGTTCAAACGTGAGCACAAAACTATTAATTGTTCATTTCACCCATCTCGGTTGTTAATTAGTCTGTTCTATTAGTATATGTAATTTGGTGTTTACGTTAGTGGTGAAGTTAAGCAGAGTAGTTAGCCAAATCACTGGTGCTTACGATAACTCTGAAGTTTAATGCTTGAAAAATATGTTGCTAATATGTGTATTTCATAGTATCTATAATATGTGAGTTGTTTATCTTCTAGTTGGTTCCTACACAATTCCGTAGACTCTTTCTCAATACAGCATATGTGGAAATTTTCAGTCCCTTTGCATGCTTTTCTTTGTTAATAGTTTGCAAGCACAGAAGTTCATTATGAATTTATGATTGATTCACCATAGAACTGATGATGGTTCTCATTTAATTTTGGTTTTCAGGTATTGACGTACGTACATGTGTAGTTAATTCCTCACACAATTTAAGTTTTCAAGATGCATTTAGCAAGAATGTGCTGGCATAAATTTTGATGTCCGTCAGTTGGCAGAGGCACTGAAGTATGCAAGTGATGCAATTGGCAACAATGTGGTGCTAAGGTTCAAAATCTCACGGAAATTCGGTGAAATATCAGATCTTGGAACCCCCTGAGTTTCATAAACCTGACGAAATTAAGAAAACCTTAAAAAAAATTCAATGTGCTACAGTACATATAATCTCGCCGAGATCTCGGTGAATTTGACCGAAATCTCGGCAAATTTGACCGAGATTTGACTAAAACTTGATTGGATTGGATTCTTCGCGTCGTTTTCCGTGTAGATCATAATTCTGACGAAATTGAAAAAACCCTAAAAAATTCAATGTGTGACTGTGTGTAAAATCTCGCCGAGATCTCGATGAATCTCGACGAAATCTCGGCAAATTTGACCGAGATTTGACTAAAACTTGACCGGATTCAAATTTTGGTTTTTGTATTTCGTTCGGATTTCTTCCGAAACAACGAGATCTCGGCGGAATTTCGGATTTCAATATCAACTCTATTATATGGGGAGGAATTGCCGGCCAACCAGGCCGCCACTTCACCTCTCGGCGTTTTGCGAAAAAGTTCCCCGGCTTCCTCCAAATTACAGATAGGTCCCTATAAAATTACAAAAAAGCCTTCAGAATTTTTTAAATATTTTCCCCAAACCTACGAGGGTAAAAAGTGTTTTTTTTTTCAAAATCGACCGTGTGTTCTTCTGAATAACGTTTCGGTCCCTCCTTTGTTATTTTACGAAAAAAAACTCGCGTTAAATACAAATCTCGAACGAGCCCTTTTCTAATTTTTTGGAGTAGCGCTTAGGTCCAAAAAATAACAAATAGGTCCCTGTCTCTTATGTCTAGGTCCTTTCTCCGTTTTTCCTGGAAAAAATATTTTCGGCAACAGAAATATGTGTACAGCTCTATCTCTAGACTTTTTTTTGCAGCTCGATCTCTAATATTTTTTTAAACTTGTATTATTACTCGGTGAACGCATAGAGTGTTAAACTCGCTCTATCTCTAGATTTTTTTTTTGCAACTCAATCTCTAATATTTTTCGAAACATGTATTATTACACGGTGAACGCATAGAGTATTAAACTCGACAAAAGAAGGTTGATATCTCTAGGTTGACCAGCAGCTTTATCTCTAGATTTTTTTTTGCAACTCGATCTCTAATATTTTCCGAAACATATATTATTACTCGGTGAATGCATAGAGTGTTAAACTCGACAAAAAAATGTTGACATCTCTAATATTTTTCGAAACATGTATTATTACTCAGTTAACACATATAGTGTTAAACTCAACAAAAGAAGGTTGACCGGGTAATAATAGAATGTTAATCAAATTCGTCAAAAGAAATATGTGTACAACTCTATCTCTCTATTTTTTTTTTTTTGTAACTCGATCTCTTTTATTTTCTAAAAAAAGAAATATGTGGACAATTGTATCTCTCTAGGTTTTTTTTGCAACTCGATCTATAATATTTTTCGAAACATGTATTATTACACGGTAAACGTATAAAGTGCTAAACTCGGCAAAAGAAGATCCTTTCTCCGTTTTTCCCGAGAAAAACCCGATTCGCCAAAAGAAAATGTGCGCAGCTCTATTCTATAATTTTTTTTGCCAACTCGAAATCTGATATTTTCGGAACATGTATTATTCATTTTTTTTCCAAAAGGCCCGTTGTTATGCCAATTCGTCGATGGATCCTACCAAGCGTATTTTTTCACAAAAAAAAAATCAAGAGAACAAAAAAAACGATTAGCTCCTCCTACTTTTTTTTTGAAAGAAAATAGGTCTGATTTTGCACGGCGTGGCATCGCGCGCGACACTGCCAAGTAGTAGTTACATTGGATGGCTTATACCATATGAAATCTAAAATGTATCGTGTCTGAATTATATATAAATATTAGAAAATACAATTTTTTTTTATCAAAATGTTATGCATATATGTACTTTTCTCACTGTTACCATTATGTCTCCATTATGTACGATACTGTGATGCCTCTGCCAGAAAGTGAACAGTGACCCAATATCTTGATTTTTTTGATTGGGTCATGTCTCAATTGTGTATGACATTGAGAATAATAGGTGCATGTATGTTCGGTGATGAACGTTGGATGAAATTTACAAGCTAACATAACGTAACACAAAGGAGAAATATTTCCTTGTGGACATAGATAGACCAGATGTTGCAATCCATCAATTCCTGATTCTTCAAATTTTCTGGATGCTTCATGTTTTTACTGTGTAGTTGTGAATGAATGTAAAAGAGTTGCTATTAGTTGAACAATTGAGAAATTTTTTGAATTGCAGTAGACCACCTTGAACCTGCACAAACCTGGTACTGCCCGATGCTTTCGGTGCTAACAGCTCATGGCAAACCGCCTGGTAGTATACACATCATGGCCAACAGCGAGCAATCCACTTGCAAATTTTTTTACGTGATCACACTGAGAACATTCCGTTGAAATTACAGCAACACATAATATAGCAAATAGAAAACCTCAATACATGCGATCGAACAAGGGTTCATAAGCATTTTTTGACAAAGGAGAGACCGCCCGGCTTCTTTTATTGAAACCGGACAAGTTTCAGATTTTTTAGCCTCATTTTTACACTTTGAGCATCACATCGAGCGACAAAAAAAGGCTTGAAAGAAGACTTCCTATCTAAAACCAAAATATGTACTATGCCTTAATCCTTTTCTTACTTGGACGAAGTTTCCGTGACTTATTACACAAGGGCAGTTCGCATTCAAACATGGTATACAAAAAGCAAAAAAACAGGGAAAAATAGGTAAACTGAACAAGATCTGCAACCACACAGTTACTTATCTGTTAGCCTCCCTCCTCGAAGCGCCCAACCTCGCTTTCTGTTGGAATCGTCAGCTGTCACTTGCTGCAGTCTTGTCCCTTCACGCAACACTTCTCGTAGTATATGATCTGCAAATTAGACCAAAAATCCAGCCATGCATTGATGAATGTAGAAAATGATATTAGGTGGCCTTGGATACATGCTGCTTTTTGTGTCTTCCAAATGAACCAGATCACTGCAGCAATTCCAACCAAAACAACTCGACCTTGCTTCTTCCTGAAAAGGGTTCATGAGCATTGAAAAAACTAAAGGCAAACACATTAAATGGGAAGCTGAACACAAGTTTGAATAGTAGTATCAGATACACTAAAATTGGTTGAACTTCAGCATTGAAATCTGAAGCATGTCTTGAATAGAGAAGAACATGAAGCTGCTGCTGTAAATATATTAAACTCCAACCAGCTGGTTCTGAACTGGTGTTGAACCCATGTCCTGGAGAGAACCAAAGAAATTTCAAATTAACGATGGGCATGTTCCTATGACCTGTTCTATACTGAAATCATATATAAGATTTGTACAAAAGTGAAGATGCATATTATCTGATGTTCATACACACGAGAGAAATCAGGTTGATTTAAACTAAATCAGTCGACAAGTCAGCAGTGCAATAACATACTTCTATCACCATAACATTTTTTTTAACTAAATTAAACAGATCATGCATGCAACAGTCACTTGATTGAGCAAGTAAATACGTGCCAGAGAGAACGTTGCACCTTCGTACAGCTCTTGATGATGACCTCGAATCACGACGGCGGATGGTCAGCGAATGGCGGCCGGGCGAAGCCGGAGAAGGATGCGGCACGCCAAAGAAGCGGCCGGTGTGCGACTAGGAGGAGGCACAACAAAGATGTGACGGAGTTCGATCGGCGGAGGATGCGCGATCGGCGGAGGATGCGCTGTGCTGTCGTAGCGAGGCAGGCGGCGAGGAGTGTCCCAACTCCCAACTGTATGCCCAATGGATGGCATCTAGGAGCTCGATACGTGCAGGACACATCGGATGAGGACGACAATGGCGGTCGGTAGTGCAACAAATGTGGATGAGGATGGCTGGTCGGCGGTGCAATGGATGGTGTGGCGGTGGCACAAGGGCTGAGGACGAGGATGGCATGGTGGTGGCCGGTACCAGATGGGAGATGGCGAAGGAGTACGGATGCGGCGATGCTCCATCCTCGGCTGCGGCGGCGCTGAGGTTTAACCAGGGGCGGAGCTAGAGGCCCAAGCCCTGGGCTGGACTAGCTGATCTTAGATTAAATATCTGTTTTCAATAATTTTTTGTAGAATTTTAGTAGGCTTTCGGTACCAGGCCCCGGGCTACAGTCTACGCCCCTGGGTTTAACGGTAGTAGGATTGGTGATAGATCCGTAATATCCTCAGGGAAGATTATAATTAAAAAGAAAAGACTATTATGTTCTAAACAAATCAATGATCAGATTTACTTTCTACTACCAGTAGAATATACGTACCATAAAATTTCTCTTCAACATACATTTGTAATGTTGCTGCAGCAGGGAATCGGAATCGATTTATCTCTAAGAACTACTCTGTTTCCAAGTATCAAAATAGTGCCATCTGATAATTACTAGAGAAACTCGGCAGGAAAAATGATAAGCTAGTTCAACATATTAGTGCATGACAGTAACAACAGATCTTCCACGCTCAAATTCTTTATGTCATATAAAGGATCCTTTATGGTCACCGATGACCTCCTCGTGCAAGGCTTACAAAAATGCAAGTCTCTTGGTGCTTTGGCTATGGTTGATGCAGAGAATGGGGATGCTGTTGCTGATGGACAGCTGGTCCAGAAGGGCATGCTTTCTCAAGACCTCCAATTGTAATTCCAAGTTGAACATTCTCTTTTACTGTTATGATCCTTTATCATTATATGTTCAAGTTTTTTTTTACAATAATTAAGTCACTACAGTGAGTTAGATATATCATGATTTTTTTGTGCTTTCCTCTCACAGGAAGGTAATGAATAGTCAGTAAGTTTTTTTCTTATTATCTGCAGTTGGAAGGAGAAGCAACTGCCCGGGCAATTCGCCTAGCAAAGTTCACCAATACACCACTGTATGTTGTTCATGTGATGAGCATTGATGCAATGGAAGAGATCGCCAAGGCTAAAAGAGCTGAGTGGGACCAAGTGCTATTTTTTGAGGACTTGTTGCTAGGAAGGAAGGACAAAGTGTAAGGTGATAATGGAAGCTTAATTGATGCAATCCATGATGACAATTAACAGATTTGATTGTTGAGTTGTATATTTCTACCTTTTATATATTTTGGTGATGTTCACATGTTGTACCTATGGATGATTTGTGATAATGAAACTTTGGTACGTTGCTTTCTCGAGGAATTATATGTTATGGTGCTTGGATTGTATGTTATAGGTGCTTGATATTATTTTAAATTTGGCGAACATTTAGGTATTTCTATTATTTAGTAATAAATTTTTGAGTTGCTTGAAATGCTAAATGCAAGCACTTGTACAGCTTGGAATTTTTGTTATAGCTGTACTACTGCTTTTAAAATTTCAATATTCCAAGCGGTGGTACTACTTTTAAAAACGGTTTTACTAGCGGTAGCACCGCTTTTAATGTATATACCGCTTGGAATACTTTTACAAGCAGCCGAACGGAAAGCAGTAGATATTAGAATTCCAAGCGGTCCTACTGCTTGGAATACCCTTATTCCAAGCGGTCCTACAGCTTGCAAGGATGTGTCATCCTGTAGTGAAACTCGCAGGATTGAAAAACACATAATAACATATTCTGAATTTATGGTTCATCAATCACATATACCATTAGGTTTGTACACACCACCTTATTCCAAACAGACGGCAAATCAACACAAACCAGCAGCTTGATTGTGAATACCACACCAAGCTGGAGAAAGCTAGCACACCAGTGCTTCACACACCGATTCAAGCATACCCAAATCAGGTAGCTTGGTGAAAAGCAAACACACCATTTATTCATTGTGCAAGACTGCATGTCGCAACATAACTTGCACGAGAGCCACACTGTAGAACACAAACACACTTGCAATCAACTGTTGCTGAGGATGCCCATATCAGGTGCACCTTTAACCGGGGGCATATCCTGTGCAATCAACAGTTTGGTGCAATCACCGTGCAATCAAACTAAAAAATGTTTCAAAAAATTCTGAAAAAAATCATGGATGTACATCTCAACTTACCCCATCTACGTATAAAATTTCATGATCAAATTCGTCCTATGCTAGAAGTTACAAAAAAAACAAATTTCTAACAAACTTTTACAGTTCAAGTGCACCCCAAATTTGTCTTTTTTGTAACTTCTAGCATAGGATGAATTTGATCATGAAATTTTATATGTAAATGGGGTAAGTTGAGATGTACATCCATGATTTTTTTCAGAATTTTTTGAAATATTTTTTAGTTTGATTGCACGGTGATTGCACCAAACTGTTAATTGCACATGATATACCCCCCCTTTAACCATAGGTAGAGGGCGCAGGTCGTCGGCGGTCGCCGCTACTGCCTTGCGGGTGGAGATAGGCGTGAGAGGGAGGGATTGGTGGACTTGTGCTTGGGCACGGGCTTCGGGGAGACAGAGGAGCCAGGGGAGGAGCCATTGCCGGTGTGAGTGGGGAGAGGAAGGAACACTCGGGCTTAGGGTTGCCTCGCCTGGACCTGGTGGCAACAACGGCATAGGAGGCAAGGTGAGACAGTTGGAGGTAGCGGCAGCGGCGTGGATGGTGTAGGAGGAGGCGCTCTTTTGTGGTACACAAAATCAATACGAGCTACTGCTACGAGGAATCTATAAGATGTGAGTTGTTTATCTTCCCTACTTGGTTCCTACACAATTTCGTAGACTCTTTCTCAATTAGAGATGGCAACGGGACCTGAAATCCGAAATTTGACGGGTATTTACTCTATTAGGGGACGGGTATAAATCGTTTTTCATACCTATGGGTATATTAATGGTAAAAAAACTATTACCCAGCAGGTATAACGGGTACGGGTCTGTACTACTGTTACCCGTACCCATTTACCCGTGGATATAAAATTTGGCCCATCTGCATCAGCCGGCCCAAGTCAGGCAACGAGCGGACTTATCTGGTCAGGAATGTTTTACCCTTGCGTGCCCCATGATTGTGAGAATCTCCTGCATCGGAGTGCTGTTTCTTCAGCCTTGAAATCTAAGGAGATGGCAATTTTGCACGGCGCGGCATCGCATGCGATACTGCCTAGTAATAGTTAAATTGGATGGCTTATGCCATATGAAATCTAAAATGTATCGTGTGTCTCAATTATATATAAATATTAGAAACTGCAAGTTTTTTTTATCAGAATGTTATGCATCTGTACTTTTCTCACTGTTACCATTATGTCTCCATTGTGTACGATATTGTGATGCTTCGGCCAGAAAGTGAACAGTGATCCAATATCTTTATTTCTTTGATTGGCTCATGTCTCAATTGTGTATGACATTGAGAATAATAGGTGCATGTATGTTCGGTGATGAACTTTGGATGAAATTTACAAGCTTACATAACGTAACACAAAGGAGAAATATTTCCTTGTGGACATAGATAGACCAGATGTTGCGATCCATCAATTCCTGATTCTTCAAATTTTCTGGATGCTTCATGTTTTTCTTGTGTAGTTGTGAATGAATGTAAAAGAGTTGCTATTAGTTGAACAATTGAGAAATTTTTTGAATTGCAGTAAGACCACCTTGAACCTGCACAAACCTGGTACTGCCCGATGCTATCGGTACTAACAGGTCATGGCAAACCACCTGGTAGTATACACATCATGGCAAATTTTTTTACGTGATCAGACTGAGAACATTCCGCTGGAAATAAAATTACAGCAACACATAATATGTCAAATAGAAAACCTGAATACATGCGAACAAGTTCTTCACAAAGGGTTTATAAGCATTTTTTGACAAAGGAGAGACCGCCCGGCTTCTTTTATTAAAACCGGACAAGTTTCGGATTTTTTAGCCTGATTTTTACACTTTGAGCATCACATCGAGCGACAAAAAAAAGCTTGACAGTCCTATCTAAAAGCAAAATATGCTTTAAGCTTTTTCTTACTTGGACGAAGTTTCCGTGACTTATATTACACAAGGACAGTTCGCATTCAAACATGGTATACAAAAAGCAAAAAACCAGGGAAAATAGGTAAACGGAACAAGATCTGCAACCACACAGTTACTTATCTGTTAGCCTCCCTCCTCGAAGCACATGTTTGAATGTGAAAATAAGTAAATACGTGCCAGAGAGAACGTTGAACCTTCGTACAGCTCTTGATGATGACCTCGAATCACAACAAAGATGTGACGGAGTTCAATCGGCGGAGGATGTGCTGTGCTGTCGTAGCGAGGCACGAGGCAGCTGTGTGTGGTTGCGCCCAATGGATGGCATCTACGAGCTGCATGCTCGATACGGATTACTCTGTTTCTAAGAACTACTCTTTCTGAGTATCAAAATAGTTGCATCTTCTGATAATTACTAGAGAAACTCGGCAGGAAAAATGATAAACTATTTCAACATATTAGTGCATGACTGTAGGATTGAAAAACACATAACAACGTACGTAGTATATGCAGTTTTCATCAACCAAGCACACGCTGAATTTATGGTTCATCAATCACATATACCATTAGGTTTGTGCACACCACCTTATTCCAAACAGGCAGCAAATCAACACAAACCAGCTTGATTGTGAATACCACACCAAGCTGGAGAAAGCTAGCACACCAGTGCTAATTGACACACCGATTGAAGCGCACCCAAATCAGGTAGCTTGGTGAAAAGCAAACACACCATTTATTCGTTGTGCAAGACTGCATGTCGCAACATAACTTGCACGGGAGCCACACTGTAGAACACAGACACACTTGCAAACACACAGCCAATGGGAAACACATCAAGAGCTGTGAGACAACTCGTAACAGCAGTAAACTGTAAGCCGACCTCCCTTTCGCTGTAGAACAACACAGGCAAGAGCAGCACCGCAAATTACCTATGAAATGAAGAAGGAAAATAAACAAATATTACTTGGATAGAAAATTAATGGCACCTGCTCAACCTATCTATATGTATATAAGAAACCCCACGAAGAACAAACCTTAGAAGAGAGCCCCTCGGGATGGACTTCTTGTAGTAAGCAGAGTGGCGTGTTTCAAAGAGCGATGGATCATGGTTGGCCTCCATGCCGTCCCACTCGAGCTTGTCCCACCAGTCCTTCTCGCAGTCCACGATTGGCTTAGGACCTCGACGTGCGACAGCCGGCAGGCGTCTCAGGCTGGAGCAGTCCCTGAGGCTGATCGTCTTCAACACCGGCGAGGTCAATCTAGCCTCGCATATCTGTTCCAGCTTGTGGAGATGTTGTAGCTTGATGTGCTTCAGTACTTTGAATGTGACACCAGCTGCTATTTCGTTAGGATATTGGTCATCCGTCTCGTCCAATGGGAAAACCTGTTTGAGATTACCGCAGTACGCGATCTGGAGGGTCTCCAATTTTCGCAAGGTGAAGGAAATGGGGAGGACGAACACCAGCCTGGGGCAATTGTGCAGGTATAGATGTTGTAGGTCTTCAAACCTACGTCTGGATCCAATGTTAATGGATCATGATTCATGATTATGACGGTATCGTGGAGTGATTTGGCACATAAAAAAAAGCAATAGTAGATATTGCGTAAGCTATAATATATAGTGATTTTTTTCAAAAAAATCATAATTAGTTTTTAGCGTTGTCTAAATTCTTCAAACTAAAAAAATGCTAGCAAAACAGACTCATGACAATCTTAAACTAAAATATTCAACATTATTATCTCATAATCCCAGAAAAAATCATATACAAAGCACGATTTCTATTACGTATGAACCAAGTAATCATCTGTTAATATAATAAACCACAAATAAAACAAACAAGAGAAATACAATCCAATATTTCATTAAAACCTATACGTAGTCAAGTAAATCTTGTATGCTAACCTATTTTAATTGAAAATGATCAATTTTTATAATTTGATATAAATAGAAGTATATTCTAAACATACGATGAAAATAAATGAATAAACAGAAAAGATATTGTATAGTGGTCAGCTATAATAGCTATAAGCTATTAGCTCTAGCAGTAGTGGTGGTCTCTTGCACGGTCATAGCTGCTAAGTTAATATACGGAATTTCTTGGGCGTAATGTCATGCTTCATGTATTGCAAAGCTATATAGAGAGAGCATTTAATTGCTAGCTATTTGGGACACTAGCAGGAAGCACACCTGTCACCAATAATTCCTTTGCTCCAAATGCAATGGGCCATCGGGAGATCACACGCTGAAAATGTCTTCAACCAAAAAAAAATTAAATCATCTTTACTACTGGAACCAGTAAAGACGGTATGCAGCTTGGGGCATCTCTCAACATGACACCATTTGAGCTCCTCCCAATATACATGAACCCTAGGAGGAGTGATAGCCGTGATTGAGGAACTGTCATGCACATGCAATGATTGAACTTTCTTGTTAAGGAATTGTATAATTCTTTCATTGTCGTGCATACTCTCTAAATTGTGGCTGCCTTCACCAATCTCGATATGCACACCGAAAGCCTGAAGCAGTCGGCAATCCCACATCAAGGCAGAGCATGCAACATCCTCCGTAAGGCGAATATCCTTGTACGGCAACAAGGGTCCTATTGGGAGCATGTCCACTTGGTCAGCCAATCATCTCAATACTTTTGGTGATGCTAACTTGGCTATGTAACGTAGAAGACACATGGATGCGCACCTTATCATCCTTGTTGAAGTTACGAACTGTATTCATGACTGACCGAATGAATCTTCCATCTGTAAAAGTAATAGATGTATCGATGTGAACATACCTATCTGTCCTCCACAACAGACCATTGGTCTTGCCTTCCCCCCGAGTGTCTACTTGCAGCACTTCCAATCTAGGCCTATGTCCATCCCAGAGTAGGCTCCGGAGTTGCTCACAGCCTAGTAGTAATAGCTTCTGGAGCTCTGGTACTTCCATTGCATCGAGGTCATCAAGTTTTTTGATGGCCGTACCAGAGAGGTTCAACTCCTTCAAATTGGGCAATGCACGCAAGAATATACTATGCAATCGAGCACAACCATTTAGGGAGATCTTTGTGACCTTGGCTTCTAGAGCTTCACGGCGCTTTGGACGCAATTCTTTTACAGCGGTTGTATGGGATCGTCGGTTGTCTTTGGGCCATAACCATCAAAGCTGAAAATCTCGAGCAATGGAGCTCTTTCAAGTGCAACATGCTCCAAGTCGAACAACCATCAAGAACAAGCATCTTTAGGATTCTTGCCGATGACACTATGCAGCAATGATTCCATGCGAGTGTTGTTAGGACAGGTCAAGGAGCTCCGCATTCTTCATGTCTACAAAAGCGCAAGCTGTCACTTGTGGTTACTTCCAAGATTCGGTTACTCGGATCTTGTGAAGGATCTGTAGCTTTCTCCATGCATGAATTATAGTCCTCCATGAGATTCCCTTCAGATTCAAATCCTAAGATTGGTCATCACTTCTATCATCTGGGGCAATAAGAGATAATTCGTGGAACGTATATCAAGCACCAACAGGTTTGGGAAACATGGCACTTCACCTTGCTCCTTCCCTATGTTTGTGCAATGGTCGAGCCAAAGGAATCTTAGGTTGTTGCAGCAGAGGAAAAGAGGTGATGAAAAATCAAAGCAGCACTTGCAGAGTTTTAGAACACGGAGGTTGCTGGCCAGTTGAAACAAGTCATTCGGTAGTTTGTCCGAGGTTGAAGCCAGTTGAAGCAGTTGATCTTCTCCCCCAAATGTAAGGAAATAGGATGATGAATTAACAGAAATATCTCCTTGTTTGTCCGAGGTGGTTGAATTCCAGCCTTCATAGGGTTTTATTCGCCGATCACTCCATAGATTCAAAACTCGTGTTTCCTCTGAAGAATTGCCCAACTGTCGTATCACTCCATACAATGCATTGCCAACCTCCCAAGCTCTGTCCCCTTGGAGGATTCCATCACATATCCAATAGTTGCAAGCATGAGTAGCCCAACCATAGTCAACGCTGATAGAGTTTCCACGTAGTTGTTCTGTTAGGAACAATGAGTACAAGAAGCAATCCACAACTATTCTTTGGGTCGATGTCATCCATGCCGGTGTAACCAATCACTTCAACAGCTTCTTTGTGCAATAAACGACTCACTTGTTGACTAACATGTTGTTCATCGCTGGGGGTGAAATACATAGATATATTAATAGAACTGGACTTCAGCTTCTGTTCTCTAGGTGAGAGTTGAAATCTTCCGTTATTGGTCCATAACAATTTACCTTCACCAAAAGTTCCGACTCCAGGAACTCCACACTCTGCCAGATCAATCTCTTCCTCTCCCCCGTAATGAAAAATCAGCAGATACCTTTCATTTACTAGAGATTGATGGATCACACCTCCTATGCTTGTTATCTCTGATCTAGAGCTGTCATCAATCCCTCTAAAATCATCTTCCTCATCCTGCTTATCAAACGTGGGCATTAAATGACGAAGGTGTAGCTCCTCCGCAATTGCCCTCTGCATCACCCTTCTGCTCTTCCACAGAGCGCAATCAACGTGGATAATTTTGCCAAAATGATTTCTTGAGCTAGAATCACTTGCTGTGGATTTTAGGAGTTCAGCTATAGCTCTAAGAACAGCAGATGCCCCCAGACCAGCCCAGCCACCAAAGAAGAATGCTTTAGTTTTGCCTTTACCATCGCTATCATGCAAAAGATCAAGCAGTTGTTTGACGGCGTCATCAAAATCCCTTACAGCCTGTATTAATTAATTGCTGTTAGATATGACTCCCCCAATACATATATTGGCAGTATAACTTCAATAGCTATTTTGCATATGAATGAACTAAAGCAACAAATGGTGATGTCTTAATTACCAACGGTTAGTGTAATCTCTCGTTTGTTTGTGTGGCGTGCAAAGGAAGAGTAAAGAAAAAAAAGTCATTATAATATCCCGTTTGTTTGTGTGGCAATGTATATATACATGTACAAAATAGGTTGTTGTTGGACGTCATCAACAAAATTCTTTACATCCTGTAGTAATTAATGGCTATTTGATATGCACTACCACAAAACTGCACATTGGTGGCGCTCTATCAGTGACGGTTTTGTTTGAACCGTCACAAATAGTATTATCAGTGACGGTTCTAACAAAAAAAAAAGACGGGAAGACTATTAGTGACGGTTTTTATTTAGAACCGCCACTGATAATATTATCAGTGGCGGTTCAAGTCATGGTAAAATTGAGCAAAATTTGGAGCACTTAGTTGAAATTAGGAGCACCCATGTCACGGTAAAATCGAGCACTTATTTGAAATTAGGAGCACCATCTCGAGGTAAAATCGAGCACTTAGTTGAAATTTGGAGCATCCATAGCACGATATATTTAGAGTATGAGAATACTAAAATTAGTGTTCAGGTCCTTCGTGGGGTTAAGGGGAGGGGGATACGTTATATTTCAAATGTGATCATACCAACACTTTGGTACTAGATCATATAAAAACTCTGAAGTTAAGCGTGCTTGGGTGGGAGTAGTACTAGGATGGGTGACCTTTCGGGAAGTGCTCGTATTTGCATTAAAATCGGTGGTAGAACTCATTAGTTAAACGTGCTTAGGTGAGAGTAGTACTAACTATGATGGGTGAGGGGTGATCTCCTAGAAAATCTATTCATTTTGTGTCAAAACTGCCAAATATTAAATATAAGTATTTGTGGCGGTTTTTGTTTGGAACCGCCACTGATAATGCATTATTAGTGGCGGTTTTTGTTTGGAACCGCCACTAATAATATTATCAGTGACGGTTTTTGTTTGGAACCGCCACTGATAATATTATCAGTGACGGTTCAAAACCGCCACTGATAATCTTCGATTATCAGTGGCGGTTCGAAAAACCGCCACTGATGGCAATTACGAACCGCCACTGATGACAGTTTTTCTAGCAGTGATGAGTCCTACAATACATACATGAGAGGTGCTTCTATGCTTTCCCTGCTAATACAAGTTGCACAAATCTTGAAGCAAACGAAGGGGTAAGTAATCCTCATCTACCCTTCATTCATGCTTTAATATTTGTTCAATTTTAAAAAGGAAGAGCATAGAAGCATCTATTGGTATTATAATTTCAGCAGTTATTTGGCAAATGAATAAACGAAAGCAACAAATGAAGTAATCTTAATTATAAGGTTGATGACAAGGCATGCATCCTGTATGGAAATTTTAATAGAGTGGAACTAATATATGCATGTACAAAATATATAGGTTGTTTATATATCCTCAGTTACTACCTTGTGGGTTGGTGCCATCAAAGGATTTATTTAGAAAGACCAAAATCTTGACTCACCCACGTGAATGGATTGAGATACTAAACTAAAATCCTAACCCCTCCACATGGATGGCCGACATTTTGGGCTTCCCAAACAAGCCCTAAAAGTGTGTCTCTGCCGCAAAATTACATTTCAAACATGATTGTTAATATTTGTTAACAATGCAGGCATATAGCCGCAAAGCATGTCGGTGTTCCTGTTGCGAAATGAGGGCAGAAAGGAGGAAGCAATTTTTTTAAAAAAATTCATCTATCCAAAACCTAAAAACTCGCTGCATCTGATCTAAAATTACAGATTTGGATTTGATACCGTTACCACTTTGACGCATAGGTGTGACTTCTTAGTAGTGGAAGAAGAGCGTATCGAATCACGTTAACACATCGAGGTAGTGATAGCCTCATCCCACAAGTATCCACACGAACAGGAAGAAGACTCCAGGCTCTAGTATGCTAGAATCCCTGTAGCATGGCCCTCTTGGTTCTCATCGGAATTAGTCTCTCTACTTCTGTTATCCCATGCAGCCCGAGTACGTCTTTATTTATAACTGAGGAGTTAGAACAAGATAAGCCTGGAATGTTCTATTTCGTAACCAAATAGAATTCGAGATAACCTTTATCAATTCAAAGCCTTATTTGATTAATTGGCATTACATTAATCAAAATCATACAGGCTTACTATTACGGATTCAATCCAAATCAATCAAGGACTTATTTTTTCTTTATTAATTCAAATAAATTGATTATAATAATATACAGAATTTATTAATAAACTAGTAGGTTCCCATTCTTTTGTGTGATTCCATAGGCCCATTGTGATTTTGCAGTGTATCGAATCACCATTCGACGTATTAGTCGTGAGTGGTTCCTAGCAGAACATTATGACTTCCCTGACCACAAGGATATCATTTATCTAATAAGCCATCAACAAATATATGTTCAATCCTTTTGTCACTTTCAGATATCAAGATTGAGCCCAAGTCGAGATATGTGTCATCCTTCCGTTGTTTAATCCATTATTTCTGAATCTCCAAAGCTAGACAAAATAAGTTGAGCAGCTTGACACCTTAAGTTGCTCGTGCATGGCCACACACATTCTTTAATTTATCTTCTTCAAGTGGTCTTAAAATATCTTTTTGTCATCGTGATAATATAGGTAATCTAGGAGATTGACAAAGATATGATCGAGATCTAATGTGACAAGAAGAGATCGACACCGATATGTACATCAAGAAGAGGTCGAGTGGGATACGATTGGACTTGAAGCTATAAAAGGGGATGATGGGTGACATCAAGAAGAACACACACAAAACCAAACAACTCATTCTACTTTTTACTTTTTCGTCAATTATGAGTAGGTTTTAGTCGTGTAATATTTCCTTTGTAATTTGCTTCATCAATAAAGTTGTGTATCGCTGATTATTGATCTCGTCGACTTATAGCGCAGGTTCGCTTTTTCTCTGATTTTGTTGCGCATTGCCTTCTTCAGGAAAAATGACCTTTACCCCCATCTAATCAACCCAATCAGGTTGATTAGATTTATCGGTTACCTTCATCTACATTGGCTTAAACAAGACGATTAGATTTGATCTTACCTCATATTGACTTATCAGTTGATTAACTCATATTATATTATCCTCTTGTCAATTGCAGGATCAAATCGGCTAGCATGCCCGTGAACCATAAATTGAAACCGACGTTCACATGTGTTGGCTTCGATCAATCCGTTGTCAAGTTTTTGGAGCCAACACACTTTTGGCACGCTCGATGAGACCTGAATCGGACAATGATGTATTTAGATGGGAAATCCATTTCTTCATCCGAAATTAGTATAGAGGCCATAATCGTCCCCACAATGGACGATTTGACGCCAAAACAGCGCAAGGAAATTGAATACCAAAAGGCTGAGTTTGAGCAGATGATTCTAAATTGCTACCAAAAGACCCGACGTGGCGTAACAAAGAAGTTAGGACTGCCAACTTCGGCAACAAGGAGACACTAGACGTTGCGGGAAAACCATAGGTAAGCCGATATATGCCCACTTAAGCGGAATTATCGGATATGATAAATCAATCTTGTAACATTCCAAATTTGGAATTTTCGAAAAATTTTGAAACCAAAAAGAACCATTTGAATTTTCTTGAATTAATTCTAGCTTAATTTGAATTTTTAATTAACTAAAAGATTTTATTTAATTTTTCTGTGTAGGTTCCTTGTGCTTCAAGGAATTCTTCTGTAAATTTTGAGATTTTTCTGAGTTTATTTGCTATTTATTTGAATTTATTTAGCTTTATTTGAAATTTTGGAATTTCTTTAATTCAAAAAATGTTTTGAATTCGAAAAATGCTCTTGGGCTGAATCCTTGACCGGCCCGACGCACTAGCCAGCTTCCCCGGCCCAGTTCATCGTCCGCTCGGCCCAGCTCCCGCTCGCCCGCATGCCGGCCCAATCGCACCGTCTCGGCCCAAGCCAGCCGGCCCAGCTCCCGCCGCCAGCGTGCCCCGCCTGAACCCTAACCCTAACGCCACCGGAATCCGTGCGCTGAACATCGCCCTCGGCTTCCGCGTCCCAAACGCGTGCCCCGAGGCTTTAAAAGCCGCAGTTGAGCCCGGATTCTGGTTTCCCCTTCCGCGCTGCACCCACCGCTCATCTTGCCACCGCCTAAGAGCCCGCCGTTGCACCACAATCGCTCGCCGAAGCGCCGTCGTCGCCATTGTCGCCTTCCTCCGCGTCGATTTGCGCCATCACCGCTTCTCCGCCAGAACCGAGGGTAGCACCGAGCTCCTCGTGCCCTACTCTTTCGGATTTGACCATCCACTCGCCAAATCCGGCCAAGCTCCGCCAATTCACGAGTCGTCTTCCCCGTCACCAGTGATGTGCGGCCGCCAGAAGCCTTGGCCGAGCCAAGCTGACGTGGCGCCCGTCTCCACCCTTGTGGTCGTCCACCTCGCGCCACCTCAGTGCCACGCCCGCAGCACCGAGCCCGCGTGTCCGCCGCGTCGGACGTGCCCCGTCAACGCCCCCGTCGCAGCCACGCCAGATGCCACATCAACCGTACCTGCCATGTGGCATCCCCGTCATTGCCACCTCACCCCTAAGCCCTCTCGGTGGACTTGGTTCATCGTGAATCGAGCCACTGACATGTGGACCCCACGTGTCGCTGGATTTATTTATTCTTTTCCTATTTCCGTAAAATCCAAAAATCCCAAAGAAATCGAGGGGGCCACGTGTCCCTTCTCTCTCTTTTTCTTTTTCCTGAATTTTTAAACTTCCGAGCCTGCTCTCCTCCGTCCGAACTCCAATTTCTGATTCAAATTTCTAAATTTTTCTAAATTCGAGCCCAACCTTCCAAAGTACCATTCTTTTCAATTTTTCAATTTTATTTGTATTTATTTTTTTATTTGTTCTCGTTTCATGTAGACGACATCGCTTAATTCAAGAAAATCAACAAATGAGGTAGAACTAGTGGGAGGCAGTGAAGGAAAGTCTTCCTTGACCATGTTGAACCCATGTTTATGAAATGCTTTTGTTGTTTTAAACTATGCATGCTTACTTTTGTACCATGTAATTTAAATGTCGACTTAGGGTTTAGTTATATACCCAAACTTGTTATGACTCCTTTGACCTTGTTAACTGTGAACCTTTGTCACCCTAGATGATACTAGTTACTGTAATCTGATGATAAATACTAGTGTAGCATGGAACGGTAGAATTGCTTAGTCCTGCTTAAACATTTCGGTATTATGGTATTAAGGGAATCATTTCAAACTTGATTTAAACTCTTTTGTGAACTTGCGGCAATTGGTGTTGCTGCTATTTTTTAAAATGAAATAAAGTGGAGAAATGATTTAGACCGGGGCGGATGGTTGTTGGGTTGGTGCGGAATGCACGAGAATGTTTTGGTTCAGTGAATGTTCCGCCCTAGTCAATTAAGGACCGAAGCGTGTGTTACTTTGGACCGAGTACCACTGTACAACCACAAGTCTATATGGGTACGACCTGGCTAATTAATTTGTGTCTCATTATTGGCTTCGCCATTGGTTGGAATGCGGTGCCGGATCAAGGTATGCGCAAGGCGCAAGAGGGGGCTTCTGTACTGGGCTTTCTGACCCTAACAGCGGTGAAACCTTAGTGGGCAACGTTAATAGTGAGGTCATGCATTGTAAAGGCCTTGTCATGATCTCTCTGTCGACACACCAAAGGAAGTGTGTTAATTGCATGGCACCAAGAGTTGGTCATGTCTTATGGGTAAAGTCAGACACACTCTGCAGAGTTAAAACTACTTAAGTAGCCGTGCCTACTGGCCAAGGGCATGCAAGGTACGCTTTCACATTGTAGACCTTATGGTTTTGTTTTCATATGAAAATGGTGTTTTGGGAACCTGTGGGTGGATGGAACTCTCAGGTGATTAGTTTGTACTATGAGTGGATGGAACTCTCGGGTTGTGGTTTGGCGGATGGAGCCAGTCTGGTGATTAGAACTTGTTTAATTGTTATATTAAATTTAATGTTTACAATTATAGTTGTTAAATGATGCTTTATGAAATTACTACTGGTATATACTGTTCAATATTGCTTTATGCCAAATGAGCCATATTATGTCTTCCTTTGTTCAATTTTGCATATAGTTATCATGCATTGAGTTTCCCAAGGCTTGCGAGTACGGTTGTGTACTCACCCTTGCAAATTATCCCCTCTTTCCACAGAGGAGTGTGCAGAAACAGAAGGTGACTACGAGTTCTACGCTTGTGGTTTCGACGAAGGAGATCCAGAATTCTAGGTTGCGCACCCAGTCGATTGCTTGTTGGGCATATGGATGGGTTCCCACGCTATTACTTATTTTGTTTCCGCTGCTACTTTAATAATTCGAGCCCTGTGGCTACTTAGTTGTAACCGTTGACCGTAAGGTCGGTGACTTTTATTTAGGTTTTATATGATTTGATTCTTGATATGGATGTATTATCATCACTGTTCCCACTGTGTGCACTAGCTTGATATGGGAATAGTGCAGTTATACACAGAGGGTTCGGATTCAGAAATCCGGTCCCGATAAATCTATACATTGTGCTCTTATCAATCAGTCATCGGCATTGGTGACAACCCTTAGGCCGATGATAGCTAACAACGTCAAGGAGGCGGTGCAAGAACTTGTGTTGGTTGGTACTTTGCTTGACCCTGTGCAAGCTTTGCTGACATATCCAGTATACAGAACACCCAAAGAGTCAAGCCAGCGGTAGATCCAAAACCGTCGGCTGTTATTCCTACAATGGCACCAGCAAAACTAACCGCGATCTTGCACAGGATCCTAGTGTGAGCGGGATGACACATTATCATGCTTACACCGATTGCTCCAAATTAGGCAATCAGTCGAACCTACCCCCCATCTGTTCCGTTCCACGCTCACTCAGGATCAGCCACCCAGCCGGTCGAGACCCACGTACGTCCATATTACATTGAGCCGATTCTTCCCCAGAATTCGGCCCCTCACAGGGTTGTTACCTATTCAGAACCATTTGTTCCGCTCCCCGGAGCCAATGCTGTGGCAGCAAAATATCGGCTACAATCAGCAACACGTTCCCATGTACTCCCCTCTACAACACCAGCCCGAGTTTGCACTCGGGGGGTAGCACCATGAAGTCACCCCCAACCGTATGGTACCACAGGCACATGTAGCGTCGGCTAGAGAAGTCGATTGGACTAAAGCTATTAGTGTTGTACTAAGGGACCAATTTTGCATTCAACTAAAGTGGTGAACTATCAGCTACAGAAA
Organism: Rhipidocladum racemiflorum; assembly: GCA_036346355.1. Taxonomy (NCBI): domain Eukaryota; kingdom Viridiplantae; phylum Streptophyta; class Magnoliopsida; order Poales; family Poaceae; genus Rhipidocladum; species Rhipidocladum racemiflorum. The sequence continues at coordinate 271,831 of JAYEVF010000051.1, forward strand.
GCTGTACCCAAACTATATCGATCGGATCCCATATCCTAATGGCTATAGGGTCCTTGATTTTGCTAATTTTTCAGGGATGATTCCACAACACCCTTGGAGGATATCAGATGCTTTGTGGCCCAATGTGGTGAGGCCGCGCAGTCCGATGGGCTTAAGGTGAAGGTGTTCTCTTTGTCATTATCTAAGGCAGCTTTCACTTGGTTTACAACTTTCCCCTAAAATTCGGTCAATACTTAGGCCAATTTGGAAAGCCGATTCCATGAGCACTTTTTCTGCAGGAGTTTAGAATTGAGAATTTCATAATTAAATTCAATCCGATAGTATTTGGGGAGTCGGTTATAGATTATATCAAGAGATTTAGAGAGGTCAAAAATTGGTGTTTTAGCGTCACATTACCTGACAATCAGTTAGCTAATTTAGCTTTTCAGAGATTAATTCCTACTTTGAAGGAGAAATTTGGTGTCTAGGAGTTTACCGATTTAAGCCACCTATTACACAGAGTATCAGCTCAAGAAAGCCGATTCTTTGAGTATAAAGGCTTCAAAGATAGGCTTAAAAATAATAAAGACAAGGAGAAGCCTAAAGTCAATCTCATCGAGTATGAATCTGGCAGTTCATCCAACGAAGAGGAAGTGGAAGTAAACGTAGCCAAATGGGTCAAGGGAAATAAGAAATCCCTCGTCTGTTCCTTGCTCAAGCCGATCAAAACTAAATCAAAAATCAAATATTCCTTCGATGTGACAATGTGCGATCGTATTTTTGATTTATTGTTAGAAGAGAAAATTATATGATTGCCGGAGGGTCACACGATACCATCGGCTGATGAGATTAAAAATTGAAGATATTTCAAATGGCATCATTCTTTCTTGCATAACACTAACTATTTCAATATTTTTCTCCAGTAGATACAGTTAGCTAGCGAGGACAATTGTTTGAAGTTTGCCGAGGAGCCGACTATGTAACTTGATGCCAATTCTTTTCCAATAAACATGGTGTGGGGGCTCTGATCCTGGATTAGCGATATGGGTCCTTATTGTTGCATTGGAATGGTAATTAATGCAACCCGAAAGAAACCCGATCACTTATCCGAAAATTGTACTCGGACTGAGGCTAATCAATCGACGCATCATGTGTCACACATGATCAAGTGCCGACTGGTTGAAACCAATCCGAGCTTTCTGCATATGTGTCTAGTGCTAGTTCCCTGTATCAATAGCCTAGCACCCACATAGTTCACATCGAGATGCATCATTTCACATACCTAGTAGTAATGAACATAAGGTAACAAGATCAATTACATCCACTTTATAATACAAGTTTGCAGCTGAATACAACAAAATAGGTAACGAAAATGGCACCAATGGCAGCGGTGTGCCTTCCCATACCCATAGCCAACCAACTATGGATTAAGACCTAGTTAACTGTCCAAAAAGACATCGGGACCCTGCGCGCAGAGCACGTCGTCGGGGACATCTTCATCGCCTTCTGTATCGTCTTCTATGCATGTTTATCAATTTATAGCAAACGATGAGTACACGTATATACTCGAAAGACACTAGTGTATGCAAGTTTAATAAGATGCAGGATATATCAAAGAAATAGGTTTCTATCTAGTTTCAATTTTTGCACGAAGCGGAATTTATTTGCAATAGAATAATAAATTCGCAACAATTCAGAATTTACAAAAGCAATTGTAACAAAAGTAACAACACTGTATGCATCATATATTCATCAAGTCCATAATCCACCCGATAATCCATATTCCAACTAATAGGAACATCGCCTGGCCCATTATAACAATTCCTCAATTCATTTACCGATGATCCAATTCATCAATACATTTCCTATACCAAATTCCTTTTCAATCCACAAATTCATTTCCAGACTAATCCACCATACCAATTCCATACTGCCCAAATCATTAATTTCATATTACCAAATCATTAATTCCCAAAACACCAACCTGTTTTTTCTGAAAGCATTTCTAAAAGCCTAAAATAAGTCTATACTTGACAATATTTTCCAAGCTACTCTTTATTGTGAGCACGGCTAATTGATTAGATTTATTCTCTGTAGAGATTATACACTTTACCCACATGACACGTCCAAGCACTCATGTGAGCCATGCACGCAGTATTCAACATACTCATTTTGCTTGTCCGCGACGAAGCCTTTCCATTTGCTAGAGTTTAACCTTGCACGAGCTCTGGTGATTTGCGTCCCTTGCTATGGGTGGAAGTACAGCTCGCACACGCAGTACTCATGATGGTTTACGCCCCGTCGCACTTGATGAGTACACATACCATGGGTACCCCCATCAGCCCGGAACCGCGGACGGGCTGACCTCCTTAGAAGCCCGGTTCTGGCGAGGGGCCCGTAGGCCGCAAAGATTGGGCAGGGCCCTGTCTAGAACCAGCCCCCGGCGGCCGGCAGACTCCGACCTCTTAGGTCAGAGTGCACGGTCGGTCGGCTCCACCATCGCTCAAGGGGTCGAGACCCACGCTGGTGTTAGGCCAACTGCCCCGCGTGCGCGACGTCCCCTGACTTCCGTACCAGGGTAGGCGGTCCCTTCTCGAGGTTGTCAGAGAACGTGCCGAGAAGTCAAGCCCCAGTCCCATCATCCTGACACGCCACAGAGGAGAGCGCCTCCTCCCGAGGCCAAGCTGAGGTCAAATATCATTAACTGTTGGAGCTGACGTTCGTACAGAGCAACGCGTCACCCTGTTAGCACGGCCGAAGACCCCCCGCTGCGAGACTACCAACCCTGCGAGCGGTTAGCCAGAGCCCGGTCGGACGGCAAGACAGAAGACCAGACTCCAAGGCGTACAGTAACCCTTCTTTTTTCTCTCCAAACTCCTATGTAACTTGCCACCTCCGAGTATATAAGGAGAAGCAGGGCGCCGGGGAGAAGAGGGCGATAGAATAAAAACCGATTAGGCACAAAGGAGTTCAATCGATCGAACCCCTGCCTCGTTTGTAACCCCGTGTTCGCCTCGCAAAGCAATACACCCCAATAGCACGAACTGGAGTAGGGACATTCGGCCCGAACCAGTATAAACCTTTGGCTTCTTGAGTCAACCATTCGGGGAGAGGGAGCGCGCGACCCCACTAACTGTAAATTCGTATTGCCGGTGCACTAAACACCGACAAAGACTCTTCCTAACCTGATGGAAATACATCCCGCATACATATAGTACTCACAATGGTTTATTCCCTATTAAGCTCTTCCAAATATGGAACACACAATTTCAACGAGGGTTAACACCCCAATGACGCCCTTTATCCCATAGCAAGGTATACACCATTGTATTAGAATACTCTCACCTCGACGCCTCGATGAGGGAGTTCCTAGAACAACACCGTTTCCTTCGGAGTGTCCATACTACTTCAGCCTACCAGAATGCAAGGCTAAACCACAACTCCTGTAATGAGTAAAGGCTATCGCATACTAGCACATGTAGTTGCACGTTTTGACTCAGTTAATAACATCAAGTTCGGTCCTTAGGGTGACTCAGGCGAGACCTCCACTCGTCCACCCTGGCCTAAATCATACTTTTCCTTTTTGTTTTCCATTTTTACCAAAATAACCATTTTTCAACCAAAACCACCACTTTAAATCAAGTTTGTAACCGAAATTGAGATTTTGATCAAGTTGTACCACCAATCTGTCTATTCCATTCCTACTGCATGACTACGCATATGCAAATACTATTCATGTATACCATTCGACATTTATTGCAATGTCTAATCCTATCCTAGAGTTTAGCAAAGTTCTCATATTCAAAGTGATCAAGAAAATCCACCAATCTTAGATATATCTACCAATTACCCACAATGTAGCAAATTTACTGAAATTACGCACATGGATAATAATTTTGATAATGCAAAATAGACTTTTCAATTATGGGATCAACATGATCAAAGGGGGTGCTTGCCTGTTTGCTCTTTGTGTATCGTGTTCTCGGGATGTAGTTGGGATCTTGGTCGGCGGGGTCCGATGCGGCAACGTCTACACGATCGAACGACAAAACGAATAAGAACGAATTGAAACAGGCAAAAGAAATCAAAACAAAAGTGAAGCTAAATTCGCTTGAAGAACCAATTGAACTAGCGAAAAGCCGATAACACGACTTCTAGGGACTAGGTCTACACATCTAAGCATCTAACCAATCTAATTTGAGAAGCTACAATTAAATTTGGACTAAAAAGAAATAAAACCTACAAGAAACCCGACATTATCGACGCACAAAGTGCGGTACTACCACTAGGTCCGGTAGTACCGACTCAAAAGTTGCAGTACTACTGACCTCCGGCAGTACCAACGCCTAGGGTGTGGTAGTGCTGACGGCCGATGACCAAATGGGGTGCTCTCTAGAAAATAGCTACCGAAGGGTTAGGTGCGGACAACTGACCTTTAACTCCGGTAGTGCCAAAATTTCGGGGACAGGAGGGGTGCACCACTGGCAAATAGCTACCGATGTTCTAACCTTGGTAGTACTGCTCAGGTAGTAGTATCGGGGTTTCAACGGCGGTAGCTGGCCTTCTAGAAAACTAGGGTTTTAGAAATTGGGATTTTGCGCAAATGAGTTCGAATCTTTGAGATAATCACATGGTTAGGATTCTAGTGATGCTAGGAACACATTCACGTTAGTCTCGCCAAGTTTCGAACTCGCTTAACCTAATTCGCAATTAATCGCACCTATGAACTTCGAAAACTACACAAAATTGATTCTCGCTGCGAATTGGGTTTTTTAAACAATTCTTTTTCGCAAGAATGGAACCTCTATGTGATTTTTGGAACCTCGGAATGTGAAGTTGTTGGATGGTAAGGGCCTTCTCAACCCCAAAAGCTAGCTTAAGAGGTGAGGGACTCCCCCACTAATAAGTTAGGTCCTTTGCCCTTCCACAACCAATGTGGGACTATTCTAACAGAAGTTACTCCAAAAAGCTCAAAAATGTACTTTTTTTGCAAATCAAATCAAACAGAAAGATTGACAATAAACTTATTATTTCATTTACACACTAGGGTTCCATGAGTCTTAACTCAAATCTAGGAATCCTCCTAACTTCAATTGAACACTTCTAATGCAAGATTTACATAAGGAGCTAGAAGGAAAGAATTTACAACTTGGAGATTCGAGATAAAAAACCCAATGGATCAACTGGGAAGTCAATACCACGGGCTAGAGGGTTGCTAGGGTTGCGATGACACGATCCACATCTTGAGCTAGCTTCTTTGCTTTCTCCTTGGTTGCAGCTCGGCCGAAGAACTCCGAAGAACGATCTCCAATCGATTTCTTTGCAAAGAAGAAGGAAGAGGTTGAGAGGAAGCTCAAGGAGGCTACCAAACTTCACCTTGAGATCAAAGAGCTCAGGAAAATGGCTTCAAAATAGCTCTTCACTGGAGAGGAAGAAGAAGATAAGAGAGGAGGAACTCTGGCACTGGTTGGGAGAGAAGAGGGAGTGAGAGAGAGAGAGAGAGAGCTAGGGAGTGGATAAGGGAATGAAGGAGAGAGAGGAGGCTGGGTAGGAGACTTAAGGAGCCAAGGGAAGCCTCTAGAGTCGAGACATAATGGCGATGTAAGCACAATCGATGGTATGGGCGCCATTGCTCAATGACCGCCTCGGCACTAGCAAGACGGGCCTCGAGCCAGGTACTACCACCGCTCGACAAGATTACTACCCTCTAGCCGGCGGTAGCTCCAGCTCCACTGCGAAACTTCGATTTTCTCCATGAAATCACTTCGTAGTTTGAGATCTTGCTCAAAGGGTTTTAGGGCAATGTTTTGGGACTCCAAAGGAAGGCTATAGGGTTTAAGTTGCTAAGGGTTTTGAACGCTTGACCAAATTTGGAACTTAGGGTTTCGGGCTAAAATCGATCGAAAAATCGAACGATTAAACCCTTACAAGAATAACTCCAAATTAAAACCAAATAAGAAACTAAACATGATTAGATACTTAATTAGCTAATTACACTTTCAGGGCATTAAAATCCAACCCCCGTTTTTATAATCTCGTCCTCGAGATTAGCTAGACTCGGAGAAGAAGAACGGAATCTCTAACCTGAGGTGATCTTCTCGATTCCCAGGTGGTTTCCTCTTAAGTGGGATTGCTCCACTAAATCTTGAGCATCTTGATGACGTGGTTGCGGATATGACACTCAGCTTTGTCAAGAATGCAAACCAGGTGTTCGCGATAAGTCAAGTCCGGTTGAAGATCAATCGTGTGCAGGGAAGTGGGTTCAGCTGGAACTCGAAGACACTTACTTCTTCAACTGCGACATGTGGAATACATCGTGTACCTCTAAAAGTTGAGGTGGAAGTTCCAACTGATAAGCCACTTCATCTCTTCTCGCGAGGACTCAGTACGGATCGATGCATCATAGTGCCAACTTTCCACAAACTTGGAATCATTGAGTGCCACGCAACAGTGAGATATTGAGATAGACGAATTCATCTACTTCAGAACTCAGCTCATGGCGACGATTAACGGCATAGCTCTTTTGCTTGAATTGAGCTTCCTTTAACCGATCCTGAATCAAATTGACATGTTCATCTGCTTCCTAAATCATGGAAGGTCCAAAGATCTTCCTTTCACCTACTTCAGATCAAAATAAAGGTGTTCGACACTTCCTCCCATAAAGCGCTTCGAACGGGGACATCTGGAGTCTTGCTTGGAAGCTGTTGTTGTAGGAAAACTCGGTAAAAGCCAAACATTTCTCCCACTTCGTACTGTAAGACAGCATGCAATCTTTTAGCATGTCCTCCAAAACCTATTCGTTCTCTCAGTTTGCCCATCGGTCTTGGGATGATAAGGTGTACTGAAGAACAGCTTAGTTCTGAGAAGCTCGTGTAATTTCTCCCAAAACCGAGAAGTAAACTAAGGATCGTGGTTAGGCACAATGACCTTAGGGGCTCCATACAGATGAACAACATGGTTCAAATAAAGTTCTGCAAGATTGGCTCCATTATAAGTGATATGTACTAGAATGAAATGAACCACTTTCGTCAACAGGTCAACAATCACCCAAATAGAGTAATGGCCATTTGATGTATTTGGCAAACCAGTGATGAAGTCCATACTAACTTCGTCCCACTTTTACTTAGGGATTTTCAAGGGTTGGAGCATTCCTATGGGTCACTGGTGCTCCGCTTTCACATACTAGCATAGATCGCAAAAGGCAACGTATGCTACGATATACCTTTTTATACCAGGTCACCAAAATCTCTCTTAGAGGTCCTAGTACATCTCGGTACTCCCAGGGTGGATTGAAAGAGGAGTTTCATGGGCTTCTTTCAAGATCATTTCTTTGATTTCTTGGTCATCTGGAACATACACTTGTTGTCCATGCATGATCAGTCCATAAGATATTTCAGAAAACCCCAAGGGCGCGTTTTCCTTCAGCTTGCGCTTGATCTCAGCCTCTCCTTCATCTTTGAGCTGAGCGGCCTTGATCTGAGACTCCAAAGTGGATTGTAGGGCTAAAGTTGCAACAAACCCATTTCAACCACTTCTAAATTGAGTATACGAATTCGTCAAGCAGATGTGGTTGATTGACAAGAGTCAAGGCATTAATAGTGTGTAGCTTACGACTAAGTGCAGCTACCACCACATTTGCCATACCCAGATGATAATGAATACCCAAATTATAATCCTTGATTAAGTCCAGCCATCTTCACTATCTCAAGTTCAGATATGGTTGGGTGAAGAAGTACTTCAAGCTCTTGTGGTCGGTATATATCTCACATCAGTGAGATAATGCCTTCACAATTTGAGAGCGTGAATGACGGTTGCCAATTCCAAGTCATGAGTTGGATAATTGGCTTCGTGAGGCTTCATTTAGCATGAAGCATACACCACAATATTACTCTCTTGCATCCATACACACTCAAGACTTTGATGAAATATGACACAATACACGTCAATGTTCTTGTGCATATCAGGCATATCGAGTATTGAAGTAGTTGTGAGTCTTCGCTTCAACTCCTGAAAACTCGCCTCACATGCTGATGACCACTCAAACTTGTTTTCCCTCTTGAATAATTCAGTCATCAGCTTAGCAATCATGGAGAAGTTCTCGATAAATTGATGATATTAATTGGCAAGTTCGAGGAGACTCCAGATCCCAAGAACAGCTTCGAGAGACTGCTCTCAAGCGAACACAGATTGCACCTTGCATGGATCGACAAGAACACCTCCTTTGGAGAGAACATGGCATCATGGCCAAGGAACTCAACTTCCTTGGGCGCATGTGCTAAACTTTGCATACAAATTGATGCTTGTAAAGCTTGTTAAGCACCATGCATAAGTGAAGCTCATGCTTCTGTTCATTCCTGGAGTAGGTGAGAATATCATCAATGAACACCACCACAACCTTGACCAAGTATTCCATGAACACTTTATTTATGATATTCATGAATGTGGCGGGTGCAATTGTGAAGCATCTAGGCACTATGTTGGTTTTGGTAATTAATGACAACATGTTTAAATTGACTAACATGTTTTTTTGAGTCTTGTAAGAATAGGTTGATCCTGCCTAAGGCTTCATCAAAGGAAGCAATTGAGATGAGAAAAGGAGACTCAAGGTTCAAGTCATGGTACCTGTGTTTATTAAGATCAACAACCTCACCTCAAGTCTCGTAGTTGGTTCAACTGGAATCCCTATCCCAACTAGACGCTTGACCTCCAGTATAATTATATAGCAGAGGGAGATTTAGCAAGTGTGGGTACAAAAGTACTTAGCAAGCATTAATAGCAAAATGTATAATATGAGTTTCCAACACTCACCACATATCCAACTCTCTCTCAAATCTATTTTCAGAAAATAGGTTTTATTAGGAAAACGTGAATTTCAAATTTTAATTCTTGAAATTGCTATAAGAACTCGTATATGAGGTAGACTTAGCTTTCGTAGCCTCCCATCCAGGAGACAGGCATGAATTCATGATTTGACCCTGCGCAGATTTGTACCACTTTACCAATAGTGACCCCCATATGAAATGTTCCAGAATGTTTATCGCTAGTACAGTATTAGATCTCCAACCCTGTTACTCGAGTGGGGGACGCCTACCCCAGGTTACCCCACCAGACTTGTAGCTAACAGTTGTATCTGGCTACCACAACAACACTACTGATACTCAACCCAAGGCTTTATGCATATATAGCCTAAAATAACCAACCACAGCTAATTTTTTGTGTCCCTCACTGTGCCTTCCGGCATTCCCAGCTTCACACGTGTATTTATCTAATCTTACCCAATGTGGAGATCATAATACCTTCTTAGGACTATATACGTCGGAAGGAACGATACTAGGCAATTCATGGAACATCAATCAATTGAGAATATTTCACATGACCAATAAAGATTAAGCATCACAAATGCATAATTCGTAAGTAGGATTTCATTAGATTTTACTAACAAAAGTTTATCCTATTACATTTTGAGGTAGGTACCCTAATACTATTTGCTTTTGGAGTCATCTCGTCATCTCTTCGCTCTGGTAATGGAAGAGTAGGGTCCCCTGCATTAGGCCTTCGTGGAGGTGCTAGTAGAGTCCAAACCGCCAAGAGGGCATCGGGTCGATGAAGCTGTCTTGAGCTTCACCTTCTTCTCCTCGTGGCGCCAAAGAACGATAGCTTTATTTTCTTCTCTCGTGCACCTAAGAACGGCATCTGCACCCCTCGAGAGACACATTAGTGTCGGGCGGTGAAGGCTGTTTTGAGCTTCACCTCCTTCTCCAGCGGCGACGGCGTCGACTTCCTCTCAACAGTCTCACAGCCGGCGTCGACTTTCAACATGCTGGTGACTTCTTCCTCCTCCTCTGACCACACCTCCCTCTCGATGGCTTCCTAGTCTATCTCGTCCTCCTCATCAGAGGAGATGATGATCTGGCCTGGAGAGACCATGGCCAATTGCGTAGGAGGAGGGGAATCCCCAAGGATTTCTATAGACGGAGATGATGGTAGAATGAAGGCCATGAGTGAGTCGGAAAGATTGGCGTTCATCGAGTGGAAAGAAAGAGGATGAAAACAAGTTGTGGCAATGTGGTTACGATTCCCGTCTATTTATAGCTCTGGGAATGGATCATATCGCGCCTCTCTAGATTCCCGAGACATCCATTGCAGCACCACGCAAAGCGCAAAAATCGAAATGACACCAATTTATAACGATTGACCGGATGCAACATTGCATGAAAACTGAAGAGGCTACAACTTTCGATGCTTATGCTCAACTCTCCACTCGATGAGTGCATCAAGTCGAGAGTCGGGGGCTACATCGGGTATTTTCAATGCATATGCTCAACTCTCCACTCGATGCAATCATCGAGTAGAGAATCGGGGGCTACCTCGAAATATTTATTTTTACTTAGCTCCACCCTCGGGTTGATACGTATATCGAATATGGGGTCAGAAGTTTCAACAGGGATCTTTGATGCTGAGGCTTCACTTTTGGATCGATACAGCTATTGAGAAAAGAGCAGGGGCTAAAACACAGTTTTATGGCTACTCCCCACTTGATGACTTCATCAAGTAAGGAGTCGAGGGCTACAGGTAACTCGGTACCTTTGTTTCCATATTTCTTATTGATGAAATCGTGCTAGGAAGTTATATAAGCACCATTCCTTCATTTCTTTTGCATACGATTCATTGCATGCAATTACTCTATCGCGTACTTAGTGTGTTAGCAAACTAAACCAATGTATGGCCATGCCTGAACACGAAAACGAGCAAAATCTATTCTCGCATGCATACGGCACCAAATTGTTAAACATATAACGCCATTAGTCGGCGGAGATGAGGTCTCTAGTCGGTCCTACATGCACTATTCGACAAGTTCACATTTGCTACTAAGCCTAAGTGATAGTGTCGATAAAGACTTGCAAAAACACCCGATTTCTACTTCGATTCAGATAATGTTTATGTTATTCATAGCCTACCCTGAGCGTGAGCTCTGGCTTAGCTATTTGACGACATTTTTCTAGCCTTGTGCAGAGATACGCTTTGGTACATACTCCAACGGTTGTCTACTAAAGGTCTATGAGTGCCGAGTCGATTTGCATCGACTTGCGCTACTCTATCTCGCCATCAAGGGGACAGAGACAAAGCGTAATAGACAAGCAAATTAGCTGGTATTATCAAATACGCACCAACGACAACCGTAAGATTAAGATTTATACAACAGCTGACAAAGATGCCTAAGTGTTCTAGGTCGCATCTTCATCTTCACTGGCAAATGACAGATCCAGCTGGACCACGAACTTCTCGGTAAGATCTTTGAAGGACTCGATGTAATCGACGGCTTCGTTCGCCTCACATGCGAATCCCTCATCTAAGATCGAAAAGTCCATGCCCAGATGGTGGCTCTTTGTCATGCCGATCATGTGTGAGGATGCGACATGAGTAGATGAGTTCATGCGTTGATGGACTTTTGAATGCAAGGTGGCATATGCCGCATCTGTAGTAGCTTTTTGTCCTCGATGACCTTTATGCTCACTTCCGCTTTCTCTCGACCATCCTCGACAACAGTTTTCTCCTCAGCAGTAGCTTTGAATTTCTCAGCCTCCTCCTTGGTAGTTATCAGCTCGGCTCTAAGTGCTGCTCATTCGACATCTTTCATTTTGATTATTTATTGATTCGAAGCCATGAGCCGCTCATTCTGCTGACAAACTTGCTCGCAAAAAGCCTTGGCATCATGCACAAAATCGGCTACACGCTGTGGAAAGAAGCCTAAAAGTGTCAACAATAGAGCAAGAAGCAAGGCAGAACACAGGATGAAGTTATTGGCGGGTACATACCTGAAACTGGCACTCCAAAATGGACCAGTGTATCAGAGGTACTCAATCTGTTGTTGTGTTGGGAGCGATCAAGGAAGAAGTGGCAGCGATAATGGCTGTTTCAAAGGTCGAGGAGGGGCAGCGCTATCGCCAACAATACTACTAGCCACATTTTTTCTACAGAAAGTTATTCACTTGACATCTTCTGAAGAAATAGGAGGAGAATTAAGGAAAGGGAAAGGTGACCTACTTCGCCAAATGAAGTTTCACCCGAACTTTCTCCTTCATATTTGGCTTCACTGGAGCTGGATCAGCCTCGATAGCTGTTTCTTCGGTTGGCCTAGTCGGGGCTGGTGAGTTGGCGGCCAGTGGTAGAATCTACAAGAAAATAGCTATAAGATGCAAAAGCCTACTGAAAGGTAAGGTCAACCAAGTGCTACTCAATAGTAGAGTTACCTATTCGACCGCCCTAGTTGGTGGAGATCCTGCTCGAGGAGGTGTATGTAGAGGCGACGTCGACCGCTATAGATTAGCCCCCAGGTATTCCGCTGTTCATCCATTATTTGTTGGATTACGTTAGAAGAAAATTCATAACATCCAAGCAAGTGATTGAAGATCACCTAACTGGGTGGTCTCAATGACTGTGTCCGAGGTCGCTAAGTGTGTCGATGGAGTTTTGGGGACATTGATCTCTCTTCCTGGAGAGGCTCGGTCGTAACCTGGCCACACGTTGCCTCGCTTTCACCGGGGACAGCAGGAGGAACCAGAACTTCTGAAGGAGACTAGCTTCGGCAGGGACGGAATCTGGCACTCAATCATCGCTTCGTGTCAGCTCTTCGTCATCCAGACTGATGACTCCCTAAGCCGATCCACTTTCATTTTCAAACTGCGCTTCCTGAGGAGATATTGAGTTAAAGTGGATGACAGATGCACGGACGATGCATTACAAACCACTAAACAATACTCACCTCTGCCCGCAGATGAGAGAGCGAGTACACTCTGATGCCACAATCGCTAGGTTCTGAGCCTTGGAACATCTTGCTTAGCCTGGAGGAGATGTTCAAGTTTGATAGATTTGGCATAGAGAAATTTAGTCCACTATTTATTTACCAAAACAAAGAGAACAATGGTATTGCCAGTGCTTACCATTAGGCCATCCTGGTAGCATCATCGAACCGAGTATTCCTGTGCCAAATGATCTTGGCATTTCAAAGGATTTGTTCAGCACAGAATGAAATCTCTGGCCATGTGCCACCCGGTCAGTCCAATTTCCCTTAGCTCTTCGACCTTCTTGACATAATGTGCATTGCGGGCGATCGAAAGAGGGACTTTTGTCTAGAGGTCAGTTGGATTGATAAGGAGTGCATGATAGGTCAGAGGGCAATTGATGTTGTTCGAGAGGTGATGTAAACCACCGCTTCTTCCAATCGATTGCCAGGAAGAAGTAACAGGAATTGGGATGTATGATCCCAACTTTCCATTGGCGGAGATGGAACCCGACATCCCCTACAATGTCCTTTGTTATCCTCTTCAAGCTATAAAAGTGTTGAAAGAGGTTGAGGCTAGGTTTGATACCCTTAAAAGCTTCAAGAAAGATGAACGAACACGAACATCGTGGATCGAATTGGTGCTCGTGCTGAAAGGCCGGATTTGGTAATAATCTAAGACTTTGCTAAAAAGGAGAAGGGGGAAACTGAATCAAGATCGAAGAAGGCTTCAAAAACAACCGCTCTCATCCTCATCCTTGGGGTGGGATATTACTCATCGATCGACGGCCTCTAATGGAAGAATTTCAGGGGACGGTTATCCGCCTCGGCTCAAGAAGATGCTTCTCCGTCATGATCGACTTCTGCCATACATTTTTAGGGGCTTAGTCTTTGAAGACCACCTTGGTTGTCTTTTCGTGGCGGAACATCTCAGGTGCTAGCTTGGGGGCTAGACGCCATTGGAGAAAATGCAAGAAGTTTTCTGATGCCCTAGAATTTGAGAGTAATCCTAGGGTTTTCTTTCTTGATTGTTCGGAAAGAAAGATGGTTTTGTCGGGAATGAAACAATTGAAGAATATGCTGCAATTTAATATTAAAATTGAGTTTTGGGCTAGTTTCCTGGGCTGAGGCAACCTGGCCTGGCCGGAATTCCTTTTCCTCTCCTCCCCATGCCTTGGTGGGCGGCCCACCTTCCCCTTTAAGTGGCGCCCCTTCCCCAAACTCCTAAGGCGCCTCCTCCTCTCCTCCCCTAGCAGCCACCTCTCCTCCCCTTCCTTCCCCTACGTGGTGGCTCAAGATCCACGCCGAATCGCGAAGGAGAAGGCGAGGAGCGACTCCGTGGAGGCGTGGAGGACGAGCAGATCGCCGATTCGGGTTCATCGCGTGTTCTTCGTGGGTTCGCAAGGGAGAACACTAGGTAAAATTCCCAAACTTTTACCACTGTTTTACCTAGGATTAGGAGTGTATTAGATCTGGTGGTGAGGGTTTTGATGGATCTTTTGGGGAGAAGGGTAGATGTTCACGTGGTGCTGTTTCTGGAAGGGGGATTGTGCAGCGCCGGATTGTTTCGCGTTTTACGTGGCATAGATGATTTTTCCTGCCAAAACATATAACTAGAAAGTTGTAGATAACGTCGAGACCTAGCTTCTGTAATTTTTTCAGAATTTTTGGGGAAGTGTTCTGAGATTTATAGCTGTTGCAAACTGACGAACAGAATCTGGGAACAGATTTCATCCACTGTGTTGGACGACTGTTTGTAGCATATTTAACAGAGGAATTAGAATTTATGATCTTCTGGAAAGTTGTAGATCTCGTCAATATCTAGCTCCTGTAATTTTTTCATATTTTTATGTTCTGTAGAAAAAAAGATACGAAAAATAGAATGGGGGTTGCTGCTGTTCGATCCGGACAGATCGGGGTTTCGGTGTTGGAAAAGGGGAACGGGTTGTAGGAATTGCGTGTTTGAGTTGTGTGAGCAATTGGGGTGTTATTACATACTGAAAATATGCTTGTACAGGTGGTGCCCCTTCTGGACGCAACTAGATCCGCTGCCTACGCCGGTAAAGGCAAGTGGAAGTAGTGTTATGGTTGAGCTATACATCGTTGTTTGCATTGCCTTCGTTATATTTCCCGATGACATTAATCATACATGGTTTGATCATTTGCTAGGAAGATTGCAATAATTAGATTAGCAATGTGATGATGTGCTTTGGCTTTGAACCATGAGTAAAGAGAAGAATGATGTTGCCTATTGGTTGAATTGTCTAAACATTTCATCTCTATGATATTTGTTTTCTATCCATGCTATATGATGATATGAAAATGTGTGGACTCAGTGGGAGAGGTTATGAATGAATTCATGCATGAAGCATTAACTGCATAATCATGCATTGAAAGTTTGTCGACGCTAGCGTCTTGTGGCGATCACCGTACAACACCGTGTGTTCTGAGAAAGGGCACGGTGAGGAGGAACATGGCATAAGCATGTGCATCAATCATATGCATTTTACTGAAGTGGTGTGGACTCTTTGATGTGGTATTGTATATGAGGAATGTGGAATGTTAGATATATGGTGGATGTGGTATTGTATATGAGGAATGTGGAATGTTAGATATATGGTGGATGTGGTGTTGTATA
The DNA here is from genome assembly GCA_036346355.1 of Rhipidocladum racemiflorum. Lineage (NCBI taxonomy): Eukaryota > Viridiplantae > Streptophyta > Magnoliopsida > Poales > Poaceae > Rhipidocladum > Rhipidocladum racemiflorum. Next base: position 287,229 of record JAYEVF010000051.1, read on the forward strand.
TGAGGAATGTGGAATGCTAGATATATGGTGGACGTTTTATTGGTATTAGTTGTTCCGCTTGCCGAGATTACCCAATCTCACTACTTGCTGTTTTGATGTTTTCGTAGCGACGTGAGTCGTAAGCATGAAGGGTGGGCTAGCAACACAATAATTTTTCTGATGTCATCACGACTCTCATGATCTAGGGCTTTAAATAATTCATTAGTTGGATGCAATTTTATTTCATATAGACCCCTTGTTGTTCCCTTTAAACTTGTTCTCGTTTATGGTTGTCCCATTAGAGATGTGTTATATTTGTGGTTGATACCTGGTTGAATTAGACTCGTTGTCTCTAGTATTGATGTCGTGATATTATTCCTATTTGAATTGCTTCCGTATTGTCCTGTTTTAGGGGAAATGCTGTCGAATTTTTCTTGTACATCAGTTGAGATTTATGTGGTGTTACATTTTCTTCGAAGGTGGAGGCGCTAGGGTTCAAGGAGCGCAAGGGAGTTTTTGAAAATGAACTTGAGGGAAGCGGATACAGTTCCGGGTAGGAACTTATAAAGCCAAAACTTTCTTTGCCGGCAAACGGTTCATTCCCCAAACACGGCAAGTCAATCGGAGGAAAAGGTGTGATGCCCTAGAATTTGAGAGCGATCCTAGGGTTTTCTTTCTTGGTTGTTCCGGAAAGAAAGAGGGTTTTGTCGGGGAATGAAATAATTGAAGATTATGCGGCAATTTAATATTAAAAATTGGAGTTTTGGGCTAGTTTCCGCTGGGCTGAGGCAACCTGGGCCTAGGCCGGGAATTCCTTTTTCCCCCTCTCCTCCCCATGCCTTGGTGGGCCGGCCCACCTCCCCCTTTAAGTGGCGCCCCCTCCCCCCAAACCCTAAGGCGCCTCCCTTCCTCCCCCCTAGCAGCCGCACCCCCTCCTCTTCCTCCCCTGCGTGGTGGCTCAAGATCCACAGCTAAACGCGAAGGAGAAAACGAGAAGAGGATCCGTGGAGGCGAGGAGGACGAACAGATTTCCGTTACGGGGATCGTCGCGCGTTCTTCGTGGGTTCGCAAGGGGGAACTCAAGGTAAAATTCCCAATATTTTACCCCTATTCTACCTAGGATTAGGAGTGTATTAGATCTGGTGGTGAGTGGTTTGGATGGATCTTGATGGGGGAGAAGGGTAGATGTTCACGTGGTGCTGTTTTTGGAAGGGAAGATTGTGCAGCGCAGATTGTTTCGCGTTTTACGTGGTATAGATGATTTTTCCTGCAAAAACCTATAACTAAAAAGTTATAGATAACGTCGAGACCTAGCTTCTGTAATTTTTTCAGAATTTTTGGGTCGTCGTTATGAGAGTTATCGCTGTTGGAAGATGACGAACAGAATCTGGAAACAGATTTCGTCCACTGTGTTGGACGGTTGTTTAGGCATATTTAACAGTGGAATTGAAATTTGTGACCTTCATGAAAGTTGTAGATCTCGTCAATATATAGCTACTGTAATTTTTTTGTATTTTTATGAACAGTAGAAAAAAAGATACGAAATTGGGAAGAGAGGGTGCTGCTGTTCGATTCGGACAGATCGGGGTTTCTGGCGTTTAAATGGGAACGGGGAGTAGGAAGCGTGTGTTTGAATTGTGTGATGAATTGTGATGTCGCTATGTACTGAAATAATGTTTGTTCAGGTGGTGCCACTGCTGGGCGAATTAGGTTCATCAGCCTGTCGGTAAAGGCAAGTGAAAGTAGTTGTATTGTTAAGCTATACATTGTTGTTTGCTTTACTTTCATTATAAACTCCAATTACAGCAATCATACATGGTTTAATCACTTGCTTTGAGGTAAGGTGAAGAAGGATGTTGTTTACCGGATGAATTGTCTAAACATTTCATCTCTATGATATTTGTTTTCTATCCATGCTATATGATGATATGCAAACATGTGGACTCAGTGGGAGGAGTTATGAATGAATTCATGCATGAAGCATTAATCGCATAATCATGCATTGGAAGTTTGTCGATGCCAGCGTCTTGATCAGATGCCGGTACAACACCGTGTGTTCTGAGAAAGGGCACGGTGAGGAGGAACATGGCATAAGCATGTGCATCCATCATATGCATTTTTACTGAAGTGGTGTGGACTCTTTGATGTGGTATTGTATATGAGGAATGTGGACTCTTTGATGTGGTATTGTATATGAGGAATGTGGACTCTTTGATGTGGTATTGTATATGAGGAATGTGGAATGATAGATATATGGTGGATGTTTTATTTGTATTAGTTGTTCCGCTTGCTGAGATTACCCAATCTCACTACTTGCTGTTTTGATGTTTTCAGGTAGCGCACGTGAGTCGTAAGCATGAAGGGTGGGCTAGCAACACAATAATTTTTCTGATGTCATCACGACTCACATGATCTAGTGTTTTAAATAATTCATTAGTTGGATGCAATTTTATTTCATTTAGACCTATTGTTGTTCCCTTTAAACTTGTTCTCGTTTATGGTTGTCCCTTTATAGATGTGTTTTATTTATGGTTAATACCTGGTTGAATTAGACTCGTTGTCTCTAGTTTTGATGTCGTGATATTATTCCTATTCGAATTGCTTCCGTACTATCCTGTTTTAGGGGAAATGCTGTCGATCTGTTCTTGTACAATAGTTTGGATTTATGGGGTGTTACAAAAGGTGAAAAGAAGGCGCTGCATTCATGCATGATAGGCCATGACAATAAATGCTCCACTTCCCGATGTTTAGATCTTTTGAATTCTTTCTAACCCTACTCAGATTGAGTTCGTGAGTCGGGCATCGAGTTGCACGTGGTTACCCTAAGGACTCGATATGGGTTGATGGTAGGGCGCTCGACCCAAAGACATCTCATACTCGATACTTAGCAATTCCACTATACTCGAAGTCGCTCGACCACAAGCAGTGAGGCGTTACTCGACCAAGCCCGAGCTTGGCTAGTAATCGATCAAGTGCTTGAGAGGCCCCTCCACCGAGTAGAGTTCGGGCCACTTGTCGAATATCTAAATATGGGATATGAGCATGCACAGAAACACAAAATCATACCATATGTGTTCACACACGCATACAGAAATTCTGGATATCACGAGCCCGGGACTCATGGATAGGATATACACGGAAGGGATATCTCCACATTTGGAAAGAACTCGGTCATGTTCCCATTACGAGGAAACCAACTCGAGTACGCCAAACATCAAGGGAAGTTTGGATATGCCGTAAAGATCTCGGACGGTGGACTCCTCATCAGGTACGATTTGACATCTCCAACCGACTACAACCCGTAAAGATTCTTCCTCAACTATATAAGAGCAGGGGAGGCAATAGAATGGGGGAGGAGACAAGGAATCCAAAGCTAAGCACAAGCAAGGTGTTCCTAATCCCATGGGTGGCGCCTTGATAGTTCATAAGTTAGGTCTTAGCCACATCCAAGATACCATCTCCATTGTTATTAGAGCTAGGCATCTTGCTTTGTACTCTATTCCGATTTATTTCATATTACATCCATACTTTGGAGTAGGGTATTACTCTTCCTCGAAGTCCGAACTTTGTCTACATTGTGTGTCGTTGATTCCTTATTTGACTCTGCATCTTTAAAGGTACCTGAGTATAAGTTTATTATCGATTTTCTAACCTTTGACAAGGTCATTCTTTGGTGGCAAAGCTCGGGAAGAGAAGGTCATAAGATCAAGCGGCGATATGGCTTAGCGGTACAAGCGTTTGGCATCGCCCACCTTGCTTTCCTTTTTCCAAAGCATGCTTCCTTGCTTGCAATTGCAGGTAGTG